>JAULCD010592560.1:0-13342 GCA_032361085.1 Calliostoma canaliculatum
TATAATTCGACGTCAGGAAAAAATATTTCAATAAAAAAAAAATCCCGACCGACTTACACTAAATTTTAGAGACGTGTAATCGGAACCACAACAATTTTTTTGTTTGGCCTTATTTGACTGTTAGCTTACGATACCACATCCCGATGCAAATTTACAATGTCTTATGTTTGAATTGGCCGAGACTTTAAGTCTTATCCTACAGGTTTATGAGTAGACACTCTAACCTACATTAGAGGCCGGTAAGTTTCGAAAAAATGAAAGTTTTGTTTTAAGATGTGGTGTCAAGGCTTCATATATGACAAGGCTTCATATATGACAAGGCTTCATATATGACAAGGCTTCATATATTGTTTACTTAATAAAACAGTTCTGTGGATCCTAAAAGTGTTCTGTTTAGGATAGTTATAAGTATTCCGATCATGTACTGTTAAAGCTTATCGTGTTGAACTCTGTTTAACAGAGTTCATTAGTTATATTAACATTAACTTAACTTGTCAATTGTTAATTCAGAAAGACAACTATGAGCCAACGCCGTGAGCCCTTGTACCCAGCCTTATTTTAGAATCGTTCGCTGGCTTTTAAAACAAAATGTGTACAAATATGAATAATGTAACTCAAGGGCTCAATCACATTTCATATAAAAGGTTCTGTGGCACAGAACTGCACATCATTAACACATAATAGGAAATTGCACAGTCAAATTTGAAACCTGCGCTGAGGCGCAGGTTTTAAATTTGACTACGCCATTTCATTTTTCGCTGAGTAAATGGCGCTGTCTAAGTTAATCATTACAGTATTAATTGGATTAGTAAGGCTTAAAGTGCATTTGTACACACACAAAAGTGATTTTTCTTAAATTGCTAAACATTAATTGCATAGGGTTGAAAATGCGTTTTTTTAAATATACAAAACAATAAAAAGTGTCTGACAAAGCACAATTTGTATTATTTGGGATTTAAACTGGTTTTTAAAAAAAATGTTTGTCAAAAGACGAAAACGGTTCATTGATTGCCTCCCTTTGTTGTGACGTAATTAAAGACGAAATCCAACATGGCTTCCTGCTTCGACTAATATCCACTTTATACTTTTGAATCCTGTTATTTTGATCCGGTGCTTAAAAGTCGCCCCAAAATTCAAACACTGACCGAGACATGTCATGCAGCCACGGTCATTGAGTGCAGAATAGGATACAATTGTTGAACAAAGTTGTAACATGTTGGAGAAGCATTGGCAGTCAGGGTGACTCAGCTATTTTATTCAGTCAAACTCATGAAAGAACACATGTTGTAGGTGAATGACTCTGATTGGTTAATAACGTCTTCATTTACGTCACAACAAAGAGGGGTAATAAATGAAAAACTTATGGAACTTTATTAAAATGTGATTTTTCCAAAAATATGTGTATACAAATTATTACAGTTAATAAAATTTAACACATGGTAAAATTAACACATTTTCCTGTTTAACATTTTCAAACAAAAACATGCTTTAAAAAAAGGGTTGAAATTTTGTGTATAAATGCACTTTAAGTATAGTGGTTCACAAATAAGTTGTTCACAATTGATACTGTTTCTCTGTTTTGTTTTTGTTTTTGTATTTGTTAGAAAGATGGGACCTTACCCACAGTAGATTTACGTGATATATATTCGCACTTATTACGTGGGTTTGTTACTTATGTGCATATGTACATTCTAGTAATTTTAAAATGATGTGAATTTAATGGTTTGTGTTATTTAGAAGATAGACTGGATGTGTTTCCATGGACATGTGTCATTGATGGACATGTAATGGGGTTTGTGTGATTATTAAAGCTGATTATCAGCTGCTTGATCTACTTATACATCTTGAAGAACAATCGTAGTTTTCATCTGCAAAGTGGATTATTGTCTGGAGTTGATGATCAGGTGGTGTCACTTGTGTGGAACTATTTTAAGTAGATTCCGTATCTACGTTCAAAATATGTAATTGTCAAGTGTAATATGTGCTTCAAAACAGGTGAACATGTGTCTGTTCATGTAAGTAGTGCTTGTGTCATTGTGAAATGATAAAACAAGGCGGACTTTCCCAACCATGCAGGAAGAAGGCTAAACCAAGTCAGAATGAATCTTGTATGAATGGGCAATTGATACAGTGTCACCTTCTTCTCGAAACAAATCCGACAAAGTGTTTAACATAACCGGGGTGCCAGTTTCCAACATTGTGACATAAATAAAAAAAAATTAAAAGTTAAAGTATAGTAGTGTTTCAATTAACAATTACTAAATAAGTGGTTCACAATTAATAATGTTTCTTTGTTTTGTTTGTGTTTTTGTATTTGTTAGAAAGATGGTACCTTACCCACAGTAGAATTAGATGCGTGTGGGTGATATTTGAGACTACCTCTCTTAGTAAAGAATCAGTCCGCCTATAACCAGGAACTGTTTCGTAATCACCCCACCACGGTGTGTAATCGTACTAAAAGTAATCACAGATGACAACTTCACCCTATTTAGAACATAAAGTGGAGCCAGGTTAAGTTTCTGGGAGTAATCGATGTTATATAAGTGATATATATTAACAGACGCTCTGGGGACTTAACACTCTTTCACTGTAATCCCAGTGCTGTAGTCGGCACAGTATCTATTGACAGCAGATCGTTGTGTGAATGAGGAGAGAGCTTCTATGTGGCTTTTTCTCTCACGGTGTATCAAGGGAACGATAGTTGTCCACTTATGTCTTACACTGTACGTAGCACCACTGGTGTTGTCAAACTGCTAGGCCAAACTTTGCAGGGTAAACTGGAAAGTTTATCATTGTCAATGTTTCATGTAGTGTATGATTGTGCTGTGACATACACTAACTAAAATATATATTATCTGTAATATTTTAAGTTCAATGGATTTACAAACCGTTTGAGGAGGAATACATTCATGCATTACTGTTTTTTAGGTGGACACTGACATGGTTTTTAAAATGTGTTTAAGTTATGTTTATTGTCAGTTTTAAAGGAGTCCTCAACATTTACTGTATTCAGTCTAAGGGTTAACTTTTCTGTTGTGTTTGAAATCAATGTTGAACAACGAATATAAATGTTTTTCTGTGTTACTGATCTCTAACATCAATTATACAGGCTCATTTTAACTTACATAATTATTTCACAATTTGTAATATATTTTGGTTCTTTTCCAAGCATAAACGTATTATCACATTTATATTAGAGTAATCAGTTATCAGTAGATATTGTATGTAGAAATGTTACAAAGCGATTCATTGTTTGACTGTTTAAAGTTCACGCGCTGTGTTGTTTGCTGTAAATTGTCATTTAACACTTGTCAAATGCTAAAGTATTTATCTCAGGAATCCAAATAACTTTATGACAGTTGTGTTTTGTCACATAGTGGTGGTATGACCTGTAAATACAGTGGTTCATGCATATGCTTACTACCAAGTTTAGATGCCATATTTGTGTGTTATTATATACCTGTGTATACACTAATAATTGGCAGAAATAATAGTCAGACGTTTGCAAGAAACATGCTGACTAGTTTACAATAAATGCCAACATAAATTGGGATGATTTGATCAGAGCAAGTCGGAAATATTACACAAATATGAATAAATAAACAAACGAATCATTTTGAGTTTTATTTTAAAGTATGCATTACTATACTAAATTGAACACATTGCAGATAAATAGCCTTTACGTTAAGTATCAAATATCAAATTCCGTTACCACCATGTTGACTGTATGACGTAACCAGCATATGTGGTTATGATCCGAATAAAACACTATTTTGTGAAACACATACAAAAAAACAAATTGAACACATGCAAAGCAATTATTCTGTTCAATATTTTACCTATATAGTTTACCTATATTTCACGAAAGCTATTTAACTTTAAAAAATGCACCACCAGATTGACATAATGACTAGCCAAAAAAAAAAGTACTTTTGCTGTGGAAATAACAGGGTTACTTACAACATGTATGACCAAATTCGACTTAATAGAAGCTGAAAAAGAAATGATAAAAGACCAATATGGGCATATACATTAAGCCCTGAAGACAGTTATTATAACGGAGAGCATATGTTTTAGAAGTGACACAATAAAAGTAAATTCTGACAAGCAACGAGCCAGCATCACAGTAAGCAGTGATTACAAACTCTACTTTCACGACCGTCAACTTGTCTTGTCTGTGTTCCTGGGAAAGGGGGATGGGGGTGAGGGTGAGGCTCGGAAACAGTACATAACAACTGTGGACGTGTTGTGTGAACGTGTTAATGACAACATCTAGCTGTGTACGGATTGTGTAAATAGTAATCTTGACGTCAGCTCACCTGAGAAGTAAAACTTAAAACAGATATGAGCGATGACAGCTGAGCACGCAATGCATTGATGATGCAGAAATATTCTTAACCGACAAATTAGCAATACAACTAAAATACTAAAGTCGTATTTTCTCAAAATATTTACTAATATCTTGAGAGTGAATGACATACATTGCCACCATTTATTGTTATTTAGGCCGACTTTCCTCAACAACAAGGTCTAAAACGTTCAACTTAATCATTTTATTGTGCCACTCTCTGGAAATAAAATATAACAAGCGAATCACATATGGTAAAGCTTTTAAAATTATCCTGAGTGACAACTTGGCGCTTTAATGCACCACCATTGTAGCTTGACGTTAAGTGGTGAGTACGGATTAAGTGTAACTGGCATGTTTGCCGTGATAAAGTATTATTCTAAGACATTGTGTCAATGCAAAATGCCCCATGTCTCAACTCGTTCAGTTAATATGGATATTCCAATGATTGGAGATAAACAACTGAGTATATTGGAACTTAGTCACGTCAGACCAATTGTGATCAAACAATGTAATACTGTTCACATGTATCTAATTATCTAAATTTATTGTTAATAGACTGACATAAAATGTATATTTCATATGTACAAACATGTATTAATTTTATGTTTGTTACAAATAGTTCGTTTTTTCATCAAGAGACATGGCACTTTTTTAGCAATGCAATTAAGAGTAAGTTACACGAAGTTGTGGCAGACATGTACACCACAAAGTACACTACTTTATAATATAAACAGAACATTGAATAATTAAAGTTTAGTTTTGTTAAAAAAAATAAGAAAAAATAAAAACAACAACACCATTCATGTCTTATTTACTGTGAAACGTTAATAAGTTTGATGTTTTATGATATTAATACACTTTTGTATGCAACATTGAACACATTGCAGATAAATAGCCTGTACGTTATGGAATCACATATTAAATTACAGTTTAGATATTAGCTCGAGTCAAATTTTGTTACCACCATGTCGACTGTATGACGTAACCAGCATATGAGGTTATGATCCGAATAAAACACTATTTTGTGAAACACATACAAAAAAACAAATTCAACACATGCAAACAGTTTTATCTGTTCAATATTACAGACAAGTTATATTATGGATGAATGACCTTACTGTAAAGTTTCAATACCTATGTTTGACATATGTTATTACATTAATAAATAAAAGTTAATTTAAAAACAGTATTAATTTTATAACGCACTTAAAATATAATGACACATTTGTAGAAAATGAAATGAACAAGTTATTTTGTCAATAACGCTGATGCTATCTGTGATATTCGTCACGCTTGTTTCTTAAGCATTTGCACCAACATACTTTTTTATTGGTGAAATAGGATGTCGTATCTAGATTCAGAATTGTTTCTACTTCCATTTGTTGACAGCATCTGTTTGAACTCATAAATGTAGAATGTAATGGTAAAGTCGTTATCTCAGTTAATGTCTTTAGTGATAGAGGTATTGGGTCTCAATCTGGATTGTACCCAAGTAGTTGGAATAAGCATATGAATAGATTTCAGATACAGATCAAAATATGTATAAGGGTGACCTTATGATTCACGTCAAATCCATTTGTTGACGTCAAAGTGACAGTACTAAAAGTAACATTGCAACAATCGTTGATTTTCTATCTGTTTTACACTTTTCATTTGCGAAACATACATTTATTTTTGTTCCATGCGAATGGAGGTTGTGTGTTTTGCTTACTGAATTTAGCAATTTTTTGATATACTAACGTGTCACTTATTATTTAAAACATTTGAGACAGTAAGTTACTGAACGTTTTAATGGAATATTAAACTCATTTAAATGACTGACTGCGATCATTCTACAAGATAATGTACATACTAATAACTTTCAGATAACCTTTTAAATAAATGTCATTAAAAAATATTATTTTATTTTCATTGGCCGACTTAAGAAAATAAACACATTTCAAATTGTTCACCCAAAACAATTATTAAAGTGACTATTAAAATAGCCAGATAAAATGACTATATAAAGACATAATAAACATGATGCCAGTAGTTATTAACACCTGATGTTGTTTATATGATGGATTGTTTTTTTTTATTGTATTTACAATATTGTACAATTGTAAGTTTTAAGAAGTATTCTTAATAATGGAGTAAACATTTGTGAAACAGTTCTTTAAAACCGTGTTACTCTCCAACTCACTTAGTGTTTTATTAATCGTGTAACTGCCAGAACAAATTGGTTAAATTCAGAAGAAAATGGCTTCGTCACTTTCTCCTAATCAACCGTGCAGACAGTGTGATGTTATACAGTCACCCTTAGATGGGGTTTTTCCGTTGGCAGTATGAAACAACTCTATTTCTCACCTAAACTGTTTTCAAAGTGATTGCTGTGTTGCCAAACAAACCAACAAAAACGAAAACAAAAACAAAAAAAAACAACAAAAAACACTTATGTGAATAGTTTATAATATTAGTTCTTAGGTTCACGACTTGTCGGGGCATATGCTTGCTCCTTCATCACCTGATAAAGGAGCAAACATGTGCCCCCCAAAATACTGAACGTATTACCCAGGAGATGGCATCCACCAATCCTTCACTTTGTATCATCACTTGTAAATACCCCTGAATCCATTGACTAAATGGGTAGCTTATTTTTTAAACTATGGAATGCCTGTTTCGTCAAATTTGGACTTCTCTACCACAACCAATCGTTTAGGCCACCACCATCCACCAGTTAGAGTATTTCACGGTTGCATGTACATTGACGTTCCATTAACGCAGTTGAAACAAACATTTAACACTATAACGCTATCCTGTCTTGTAATTAAGAAACCCGTATTTACTGACACATTGGACTATGAGATCAGCGCTTTCAAAAAGCAATAATAAGAGAAGGGATCACTGACTGTACACAGATTAGGTCCTTTGGAATGGTACACTCAACTTTAGCCCTAAGCCCCGATTCTGCAAAGCTATCGTTATATTAAAATATCTTAACTGTCATTTTAGCGCTCATGTTATGACAGCGCCCAGAAGAAAATTAAGATATACTAGTATCATTATAGTTTTGTAAACTGTACCAGTTCCAAAACGATGGCAGACGTGAGCCAATGATTTATTTTTAGCACTTACCAACAACTTAGCCTAAGATAGCTTTGGGGAACAGGTCCTTGATGTTACTGATCAAGATCATGATTTGTGTTCAACAAAAACAACGTGTATTAGTCTTAAAATGAAATGTAGATTACCACCAAAAACAATTTTTTTAACCAAACACAAATCTGCGTGTTGGACATTGATATATAATTATTTGTGTTGCAGTGTAGTTGTGTCTTTTTCTTACAACGCAATTGTGGAAGTAATATGTCCGATTTTGTGGATAATAACTACACAGTGTTGACAATTCTTTAATATGCTCAAGTTAGCCAGCAAAGAGGGCGAATAAATGCGAATGATTAGTAAGTTTGATTGTTAGATATAAGTATTTGTACATGTAGTATTGTAGTAAACAGCTCATTTGAAAATCCATGAAAACAAGGGCGATGCGATTATAATTTATGTTAGCAATAACTAACTCGTAAGTAATACGCTATTGTTAGTTGTTGATCAAGTTATGCAATCACTTGAAGAGTAAGTTTACATGAATTTTATCAGGACGTATATATAGTACCATCGTAAACTGGTGATTGAAGTGTACGGGAGTGTGATGGTTATACTTTGTTTGTGAGAACTCAGTAAGGTTTCCATGTAGGGCAGCTGTGGTTTTAGTTTAACAACTTTTAAGTCACACTGAAGATAAAACGTTGTAAATACCCGTTTGATATGTAATGGTAACACAATAGTTCAATACATGTGTTAATATATGTGAAAACAAGATTCATATATGTACCTATTCATGTCACTAGGGGTGGCATTGTAATATACTCTTAGATGAACAATAACCGCATAGGTGAGGATAACACAATGATTGTATGTAAACATTATCTTTCATATCACACACTATATTTAAACGAGTTGTTCTGAAAACCTGCTTACGACTCACTATAACATCATTATATTTTAAACTAATCCATTATTTTAAGTTTCACTTTAAACGGTGATTTTACGCCAGTAGTATCCTTCTGCATAATGACCTTATTATAACTCTACACTATAGCATTGTTATAATTCTACACTGTAATAATATTATCATTCTACACTATAATATTATTATAATTTTACACTATAAGTCTACAAATTAATAATATATATATAACATGGACGACGATGTCAGGTTTTACAACATCAAATGCGAGACATAAAACGAAACTAACTGTTCTTAGTTTGAACATGTGTAAATACTTAAGCTGTTTACAAATGGATCAGACCTTCTCAGCACATCAAAGAACATATAAGCACACCCGTGAGTAGGCATTAAAAAGGTTTATTTTTTAGTATGCGGATCAAGCGACGTTTTGTTCAAAAGACGTCAGAATGTGCATAAAGTCTACTTTAAAAAAAGCCTGATCAGAATGTGGAAACACTTTAAATAATCCATAAGAACGCCATTAGATATTGGATGTGATAAACAAGTCGCACATTTTTAAAACTGCACAACCATCGTGTTGATTTTAGATGTTTAATACTGATTGTGACGTTCCTATAATTCCTTGTTTAATAAATAATTCAAAGATGATAACTATAATCGGCTTTTTTTAATCTAAAAGTGTCATGTTTTATTAATAGAGCATACACCAACTTTTCCAGGATTAGGTATGTCATGATGACATTCAGATATATTTCTAAAACAAATTTCAGGTTTTAGATTTTATCTTAGGAGAATTAACTGTGCTTATGGCATGTAACATTTCCATTCCACTTCTTTAGTAATCGTCTCCATTGGGAAGGCTTATTTTAAATTATTTAAAACTTGTTGTCAACTATTTTTGTGTACAAAAATAACTTGCAATGCTTGGTAAAATGTGCACAATACATGATAGCTGTTAATGAGCCAACAAACGACAAGTGAATGGCCCTAGGCGCGTATGCCATGAAACGTGTTGTATGTGGGCTCCGATACCCCCACGACCTATCACTGCTGTCTGCCTATTAAGTAGGGTCATGGCTACATTCTGCACAGATACTTGGTTACCAAAAATAAAAGTAAAATTGTCTATGACATCAGAAGTTATAAAATGTTTTAAAAAACATCCGAGCACGTGTCCAGACCGATACAGTGTTTCACATAAACGAGGCAGAGTTTATGTCTGCTTCACTAATAATATTCGCTGATAAGTTTCAACGGAGTTGTGACCATAGTTTTGTATATACGTGTTATGTGTGTCAGGGGGTGCCAGATGCTAGATGAACACAATCTAAAGTCTTCATCTTATGTAAGTTCAATTGTCAACAACGACCTATAATCTCAACTATTATGCACACCTGAACGACAATGTGTCACGTGTTAAAAGATGATATCTACTGTTATGATTTATGATGTTCAATACAACACAATTTTGTTTAACGATGTGTATTAACTTTTTTAAACAAATCCACTGCACTATACCAGCAGTATGTGTGCTTCTAAATACTGTGTCCCTGCTTGACCTTAAACATGCCTATTCTCCAACAGCAGGCTCTAAGTAATTATTCATACTGTGTATAACAAATGTTGACATTTACACTGACATTCATCATTATAATAAGTCATTGTTTTTTGTAAATATTATATTTTGTTGGACATAAAGAACACATAAACAAATATTATTACATTTACTTTGCTATTGTTAAAACTGTATTGTACAAATGGTAAGAACATAATACTTCCATGCGTTAATGAAATAATTTATAAAACACCTATTGATAGATCGTTAAAGTAAAATAAACCGTAATGTTGAATCATTCGCTTCACAGTTGATGTGTCGAAATTGTAAGTTATCTATTCCAGATTTTTCCTCTGATAGGATTTTGTATTAAGTTTCATTAAGTTTCAAAATTTACTGAAGTCTTCAAATTATTTCTCTAACACCTTGATTTCATTAAATAAATCCACAATTTTAGGCATTTTTTATTATGACAACTCTATTGTAATGTGTATGTTGCTATAGTGCAATTATTATATTTAAAGTAATAACGCTCAGTAAAATGAGCCAATTATCGGTTTCTAGATGTAAACTGACTGTCTGAAGATAAATCCTTGACATGAATATAATTGTATTTTTACTACTTAACAGGACAATTATCTCTTCCATAATTACACTCCGGAGTCTCAGCTTATTTCAAAAGATAAAATCAATATAAAACCCTTGTGTTGCTTCCTTAGCTTGCAAGGCATGCCTCCTTTTATTGCATATTCATAAGAATGTTATGCTAGATGTCACTTTGTATTGACTCCGTCACAAACACCCACCAATTAGATCGGTCAGCAATTAGCCCGTATGCCAAAGAATCTACAATCACCCATAGCATTATATTGAATTATACCATCTGCTGATACATATGATAATTTATAAAGTATGTGACTTTCTTGGAAATTATTTTATGTAATTTTAACACGCAGCAGATTGTCTGAAATTAGTTAGTCAGAAATGAAGAAGAAAAGGACGTGGGATGCAAACACATTATAGAATAATGCCTATTTGGCCATGAAAGATAACATACAGACATAAATTATAACATATCTAAGGTAAACAGCACAAACATATTTTAGACACATATAACATAATATTGCCCTATATTTTCAAAGTGTAGATTTAACTTTGATTATATTAAACCAACGTATGGCTTACAAGAATAACATGCATGCATTGACCGTTTTTTCATTAGACAATACCGTGACTTATGTATATAAACAGTGGAATTCCTACTATATCTGGTCATTACTGTTTAAGACAACTATGAACGGTGTGTTTAAAAAACAGATTTGTTATGTGTACAGGCGTTTCATTTTTAACTTATGTTTAACTGAGAGTGTCAAGTAATGACACAAATTTAAAATCAAGTCCAACTTACTGTTCAGATAGATTAGAGTAAACAACTGATTTCAAGTGTTTTAAGTAGTACAACTTTACATTAACTTATATAGTTAAACCTTTTTTTGCTGTTTGGCTTCAAGACGATTTTACATTACAGAACATTTTATCAAGCATAACCAAGAATTAACACAGATTATGGTTCACCTATTCATAACATAGAGAGAAGCAACGTTATATCTCCATGATGTAAGCTAATAGTCCTATTAAGTAATACATATTAACAGACTGTCCGCGACCAAGAACATTAAACTTTACTGAGAGACCAGCGAGCAATGAAATCACTAGAACTCACTCGCCACCGCTCCAATCAGAATCTGGCTCATTGACAGCAGATCGTTGTGGGGAGGAGGAGTGTCTTCTCTCTCTCTCTCTCTGTGACGAGGAATCTGCAGATGTTCAATTTAGTCTTACGCTGTGTGGCGTGGAGCGTGTTTCCGTACTGTCAGGCTCACGGCTGTGTGTCTCTACTGTGAAGTTCACCTCAGTTTTACGCTGTGTTGACTGGAGCGTTCCTCTAGGCTGTTAGGCCAAGTGATATGTGTGGGTGTTTCCATTTCACACCATGTGATGTGGAGTGTCTAGTTGTGCTGGGAAGTACGCTAATTTCAGCACTGTGTTAAGTGGATTGCCGATGTCCTTTTGGAAGTTTACTGGAGTTTTACAATGTTGTGAGGGAAACGTGTTTGTGTGCTGTTCTGTTCACTGGAAGAATTACTCCATTTTAAGTTGTTTTGAACACGTGGTCTGTGAAGTGTTTTCAGTTTGTACAACGTTAGGAGGATTTCAAATAGAATGTGACAACATTACAGAATTATTTTACTGTGTATATGGACACACTATTTTCTGTCCACTGGTAACAAAACGAGGATTATTGGTTAATTATGTGAGTAATATTTGATTCAAAAACACATGGTAATGTACTGAGTGCATTTAAATTTCAAACCATTTTGTTTCATCGCATGTAAGTCAGATTGATACTTTTCTGCATAAACATCAATATTCTGATTCTTAGTGAAATATAAATAATAAAACAGTGTAGTGTTATATAAATATTCTTATTGTTGGATAATAGTTTAAATAATGGTTTATATTTTAACACAAATTTTTACCTCATAAAAGTAAAAGGACACATAATCTAAGTTTTAATTTAATTTGATATTTAGTGGTGTCATTTATAAGTTATTGTATATGACTTTTATTACAGTATTTGACTGCAAATGCCTCATTTTAATTATGGTCGGACATTTAAAAACTAGATACAATTACGTGTGTTGCTAATTGTTTTTAAGAGACGAAATTTGTCATTAACGTTTATATATTTTTATTGACACAATACGAGTCAATATTTATGTGGGTTCAAGAACAAATAAATAGCTTCTTGAGCAGACACCTTGAGCAGAGATATATTATTTCACGTGATCCTTTAAGAATTCAATTGGAATGCTGATTTGCATAATATCTATGTACATTCTAAGATGTCTATCCTAAGAACCCGGGTCGTTGATATGTTGATGTGTAAAGTGTAAAGTAGCAAGGACACCCGATAGCAATCCAATACCACAACTTTGATCATATTGATTATTGCTTGTGTGAAATAGTTGACAAAATACAGAACGTTTATGAGAGGAGCACATCAACTAGTATATTGCCACCGTCTCTGTCTAACTAATTACCTGACAGAAATCCAAAGGTTTTAATTTAACATATGAGCACACTTTCGCCACAGAAAGGGAATTTTGATCTAAACATAGAAATATAACCACTTGACATCAATATGGCTATTGTATAAAATACAACTGCCGGCGGAATTGACATCTTTTTTTCCACGACACGAACATAACACAGATATTTTGCTTTAGGACCAACAGTGTATTCAATATTGGATGTATAATTCTCTAGGCTGTAGGCGAACAGATATGGCGTTGCTTACACTGTTACTCGTGGTATGTTTGTCTTCAAGTGCACAGTTACTGCGGCTGAAAACTGCAGTGCTTCT
>JAULCD010592671.1:0-19536 GCA_032361085.1 Calliostoma canaliculatum
GATAAGACGCTTCGATAATATCGCCATGTCGTGTTATCGCGGTATCGCAATATCGCCATGTCGTGTTGTGCTATCGCCATGTCGCGTGGGTTATAGAACGCGATTTTGCAATAGGCCCTCTCAGCCATCATAGTTAGTGGATATTTAAGCCGAGGGCCCGAAGGTACGCCGTTTACAATCATTTTGGCGCTTGTCAGCAGAACCCTTTTGGCGCTTTGTTTATCTGTGTTAGTGTCAACAAAATCACTTGAGTAATTCTAAAAAAGTAAAACTGAACAAATAGGCCGTAAATTTACGGCTTCATAAACCTTGTCTGTGGGTTCGGGCTACAAATGCCCAATATCTTTGTAAACTTGTTTATCAGTTTACAACGAGTTGTGCCAGTTCTAATGTAGGGGAGACCGGGGCTAGTTCGGCCTTGGGGTAGTGCAACGTGTATCTACACCAGACGGATTTCTTACCAGGTTCAAGATTTTTGCTTTGGATGACAACTTTCTGTTCGTATGCTCACGACACTTCGAGGCATATGTTTGCTCCTTTATCAGGTGATGAACGACCAAGTATATGCTCCGAACAAGAAGTTGGCATCCAAACATTCTCAAATATGCCTCATCCCTTTCAAATGTCCCTGAACGAATTGTTTTTTACCTGACCAAATGTTTATCGGGGTTTTTCTGTTGAACCAAAACGGCTGGGAAAACGTGTCGTTAGAAATTATGTCTTGACACTTGCATAATAATTATGTAAATTACTGTACTAGACCTTACAAAAATAATGTCTAGGAGAATATATGTTTTAATATAATTGACTTGTATAACATTTTATTTTTTTAAAAATACCCTTATTTATGATCTGATTTATTAACAGGATAACGACGTGGAAATTGTCTCCCATACCACATACCTAAACTATTCTTTAAATCAATGTCGCTTATATATTCAGTTCGATACATTGCTTGATAACAATTGTAGAATATATTGTGTATACATGATTCATAAGATGTCAAACCTCTGCAACATGCTATACTGTCTACTGTTCATTACGTGCACTGGTTGTGAACTAAGAACCTTCCAATGAAAACAGGTTGTTTTTTTAAACGTGCATAATTTACAAAATGAAAACAAAACCTTTTTTAAATCCTTCTGTTACTTTTTATTCTTTTGTGAAGTTCACTTGTGTTGAGTTTGTGGCAGTTTTCTTAATAATTCTGAAGTTAAGATTAACTTAACAATGTCCTAATTGATTTTATGTATTAACTGTGTAATTGGATCTCTGCTATGTATTGAGCTGTTCACATCTGCAATAGTTCACACCATGCTGTCGTCTATGTCCGGAGGTCACATCGACACAAATCTTAATGACCAATTGTAACAGTAAAGATGAATTGCAATGCCTTTATTTCTGATCGTTCTTTACATCGAGTTGCCTCAAAGGCTAATAGCCCGATGGCGTTGACGTCTTACCGCCTCTTGTACCATTGAATTTAATTCCATAAATACGACTCGTGCAGCTACAGTACCAATAATAAACTGTGTAAACAGCAAATAGTAGGAGTTAATTGACGAAGAGCACGTGCAATGAATTTAGCTTATAGAAGTACCAGCAGAAAAACGAATATAGACAATGTAAAGAGCTAACGAAAGTACCAGCCGAAAACCATGTACAATGTGAAGAGTCGACGAGACGAGGATTTAATGCCGTTTTCAACAATATTTTCAGCTATATCGTGGCGTTTAGATTTTACAGCAGGGGAACATGTTGTGTGGCTTTGTGAAACCTACGAGTCTTGGCTGGTACTGACGAATCAAGACTGATACAAGCATTGCACCCTTTCTTCACAGCCCAGTAAAACGGTTTTTTACTGGTGAGAGTAGTCCCGAGCTCCCGGAATGTTTATATGCATGTGCATTACGGAGATACCTATCATGCAGTAGTTTACACAAATATCCTATTCAGACACACTATACTTACTCTAAGCCAATCAGTCCTTACGATAAATGATCGCAAGAGTGCATTTTTAAAACGTATTTTGATCTGACGCGACAGGGGATCGAACTTTAAAACTAATGCATCATTCGTTTTCTGAGCAACACTCTAACCACTACACCACGGAGGTCGGTACATGTAGAAGAAGAAAGAGTAAAGACGACGAGAGTACAAGTGGAAGTAAAGTATGTACAACATGTACAGTTATCGGAAGGTCAAGTGGAAGACGGAGATGTACACACAAAGAACTATTGTAAACACAACCATTTTTCTGGGCCATTTAAACACATTCTTTTGAATATTGGAACACTGCTGGCCAAATCCTGATTCAGTTTTATAATTTCACCCTGTTTAAATCACTTGTTAACCAAGTTATTAGTATATTTATTTTAGCAAGTCTCAAGGCATAAAACACTTTTAACCAAATATATTTTTACAAACACACCCACACTTGAACGACACAATTTGGTGAAACGCATCTTCAGGTTGCGGGTTCCTCAACTCCACGTTAACGCCTCGTTACAACCTGTCGAGCTTTTACAGAACCCTTACCGTGCGGCTCACGGAAATATCCGGGTCAGGCTACCAGCCTGACCCGGATATTCCGTGAGGCGCATGGGCAGATAGGCGGTAATGTCGAATGAGCACACGCCACTCAGGATAACTTACCGCACGGTAAGGGATAAGGTCTCATTCAAATTTTAATCTCTTGCAGGCGTGTTTAAACTGTTTTTACCAACAATCTTTTTAGACCAGACCCTCGTTCCTCAAAGCAATCTTAGGCTAAGTTGACCGTAAAAGATTTTTGAAACAATGTCCTGTGAAGTTGTTTCTTACGATTGTCGTAGCGCAGAGATTGATTTGGAACCGGTGTCTGCGCTGCGACAGTCGTAAGCCAATGTTATATTTTAGCACTTACGATCAACTTGGCCTAAGATCGCTTCGAGAAACGGGGGCCTGGAACCCAGTCCTCCAGTTTCGGTTTTTGCGACGGGGTGGTTCCGCAACTAGAACGTCCGGATGTGAAATCCATGCTGCAGTAGTGGTTTTAGGTTTACCACTTCGTGAGCCGTCTAGTGTGAAGCGGAATCTTTGAAATTTCTCCTATAAGAACTGATGCTGCTTTGGGGAACATTGAATGACGTAAACGTGAGACTGAAAGTGCCACGCCTCTAGGCTTTCCAAGGCAACATTTCAAAGGGTTGAGTCATGCCAAGACGTCATTGATTCATTCAGCTGACAGTTGTCAATAAATGTTTGAAAGCAGAGCGGTTTTATACAGGCAGTCTCAGTGATCACGTTTCTTTTTAATAACACATGCATGTTCATACCATGACATGAATTTTTAATTTTAAAAGCGTGTTTTAAACATTTAACATTCTGTTTTAATGGAAAAACAATTAAATTGTAAAATTGTTATAATCCAGAATTACACCATGTTTGTTTATTTATTGTTGTTTCTGAACTTGATGTTTGGGAGGTTTTTAGGTACAGATACAATTTTGCTTGCGTAGTTACACGAGATTTGTCTTTCATCTCCATATTGAACTTAAAAGTGTAGCCGCTTGTTCGGAAAACAACCAATTTATTCAACAAATTTTCTTAAAGATTTTCTTTCCAAATCCTTCGAAGGTCGTTTTTCTGATATTTCGAAACCTAGTGAACCCATGTAATTTTCACACAATACAAAAAAAAATCCTTAAAAAGTAACTATTATTTAAATTAGTAGACTTTAGCAGCTAAAATCTTTCTAAATTTATAATATCTTTGTTTAGAAGAAAAAACATTACCACATGACATTTATGGATAATGTGGTGAGACGACCACTAAGCTGTCCATGAGCAGAAAGTGAACAGAAAAGGTCAGAGTTAGCCCTGCTAATGGAAAACATCAAACAAGTGTATTTAACAGTTATCAAAATATTATATTTAAACCGGAGATGAAACGTGTTTTTTATGAAACATGTTTTGAAGACGCATCAATACCACATTAATTATATCAAAACTAAATTATAGGTATTTTCAAATATTTATTTTTTAGGGTGGTCTTTTTAAAAATATTTTAAGGTGCCCGAAGAAATAGAAAAAAAATACTTTTTACGAAAGAAATGTTAGCCAAACATATGTCTTCATGTACTGACATCTGACATCAGTTTATTGATCAACAATAGTTTACTTGAGAACTTTTCAATATAAACCAAAACAAGTGAATGTCTACGAGTGCAGTGTCAAAACAAACTGAACACATTTGTACCCCTGAGGTGGTCTGTGAATTAATCACGCTAGCTCTGCTTCAAACCCTAAAAACAAACTAGAAAAAATAGCTTCATCATTAAAAATTTAATGTTGAACATTATGAACTAAACATGTAAATTTCACCAACAAATACAGTAACATACAAAACTATATCTAAGTCTCATGCATCTTTATGATGTCGTAAATCATTTTAATGGTTTAGTTTCACAAATGCCCTAAAAAAATTCTAAGTGTGCAGTTTTACGACGGGTTTAGTGACATTACAACGTTGTAAATTTAAACTAGCTTTATTTGAAGCAGTGCCCCGAAGTACATCACTAGAATGTGTATATAAATTATTCAGCGGTTTTCTGTTGGTTTGATGAGATTTCCTGCGGAAATCTCATCAATCCAAAAGAAAATTGCTGAATAATTTATATACATTTTTCCAGTGGTTAGTACGTCTCAGCCAAGCATAGAACTCTGTTTGCTAATTGAATGTTTTATTTTACTGTTTACAGGAGACGGTTTGACAACTAATGTCTCGTTTTCCACATTCAACCCATGTCATGGTGGATGGTGGTTTAGCAGCTGTAAAAGACATCTAAACGCCAAATACGAAAGAATCGATTGGTCTCCATGGTATGAAAGTAACCATGATGACATAACTTTTACAGAAATGAAAATTCAACCTGCAAATAATAATTAACGTTAAAGTTCAACACAGTCTGGGCACCGTATCACAAAGCCATCATAACATTAATGACGTCGTAAGCTGTCTCCTTAAACCCATGGTTTAGTTTTACAATGCCACAGTTAGTTGTAACATGCGCATATGCCTTAAAAAAGTTTTTCTTTGAAAAACACACAGTTTACAGCAATGTATAAACCCAAAGCAATGACTGAATTAAATGGTTTACGACGACGTAAATTAACGACGACTTTGTGAAACTGTACCCTAAATAATTTGTTATAAAGTAAGAGCAGATCCTACACTTTGCCCACATAGTTCGATTACCTGGCAACCCTAGACCAATAATGACATCTAACAAAATTGTTGTTACACATATAAATTGATAACAATAATAAGTTCATTTTTGGAAATGCACAGCTATATGTTATATTTGGAATTACATTACCTGAAAAAGGAAATATTTTAACACTTTGCGTGTCAGATTGGTTACTTTGTCAGATTGCCTTATCTAAAATGTAACATATATTGACCTTAACATTATGAAAACATACATTGTGTGCAGCTTTGATGGGAACTCATTGGTCTAGAGCCTTGTTACTCAAATCGAGCTTAGGCTGTGTTGATCGAAGTGCTAAAATATTTGACATTGACTTACGACTTTCGTAGTGTAGAGATCGTTTTAGAACCGATGCCATTCGGCACCGGTTCCAAATCTATCTCTACGCTACAACATGATAAGATAACATGATATGATAAGAAACATCTTTACAGGATATTGTTTTAAATATCACTTAAGATAAAATTAGCCAAAGATCGCTTTGAGGAACATGGGTTATGTGATTGTAAAAACTCACGGTTATGCAGATCTTTGATGATTATACGCTAAATTTTCATTTAAAAAATATAATTGTTTGTTGCAGTTGGATTTGATTAATTGTGAAGAAAATTGCAGATAATCTTACCAAGGGCTGTTATCTGGACAACATGCTAATGTTTATGATTAATATTGAAGTCGCGCATTAAAAATGCTTTTTATCAAGGTTGCAGTAAAACATTATAGAGGGTTGTATTAAAGTTACAGTGTGACATGATAAACTTGTGTCATAAAAACTGTTACAACGTTAGGTTTGTTGTCAATGTTGTTGTGGAATGGTATCAAAGTTATGGAGAAATTTTATAAATTTTTGTTGTCGAAGTTGTGTTAAAACGTTATGAATGTTTATTGTTTAAAGCTATATTGACAAAGGTGTGTTAAAACCTTACAAAAGTTTGTTGTCATAGTTGTTGTGGGACGTGTTATAGGTTTGTTATCAAAGTCGTGTTGAATGGTTGGAAAGGTGTGTCAATTTTATGGTGTAACTTTCGAAAGGTTTGTTGTCAAATCTGTGTTAAAACGTTATAAAGGGTTGTTATCAAAGTTGCTGTTTAACGTTATGAAGGTTTATTTTCCACATTGTGTTAAACGTTACAAACAATTATTCTCACAACTCTGGTGTAACGTTGTAAAGGTTTGTTGTCAACGTTGTGTTAAACTTTGGACAGTTCAGTGTTTCTGTGTGTTTACTAACAAACACAGTATTTCCGTTCTTATGATATATGTCGGCTTTTGACAGGTAAAATATTACAATGAACGGTACATTTTAAGTGTGCCAGTCCCTTTGTCCGGTAAAATACCATTGGTAATAATCAAGTCGAGTCATAGATTTTATCATTTTATCATGAAGTTCAAAGTGTGACCGCCTAGCATTATAAATATATAGTTAACCCTCACCGTGCGTTCCCGGAAATATCTTGGCCAGGCTAACAGCCTGGCCCGGATATTTCCGAGAGCCGCATGGAAAAACAGGCGGTGGTGGTGATTGGGGCACTAATTGGGATAGACGAAATTCTTTAACATTATTGGAGACGCCACTCGGGATAACTTCTCTGAAAACTATGCCGGTTAATATAACCTTAACTGACAGGGAGTGAAACGTAGTGCAATGAACCAAGCTATTTTTCTTAGCTATTAGTTGATATCAGCAGTGTACCAGCAGATTGGAGGTTTAGTCGGCACAATAAGTTGTAACCTACTATGATGACCGGCAGAAAATGGGTAGGACTGGTATTCTGTATAACAGGCGGTCCCTGAGTCCGGCTTTTAAAAATGCCAGCGGAAACACTGTAGTTGTAAATGTTTGATATCAAAGTTGTGGTTTATTCCTAACGATGACGTTTGACATTGTAGGCGGTTTTGTAATCAAAGTTGCGGTTAAATATCACACTGGTGCCCTATAACAAGTATAGTTTAAACGTACGTAGATGAATGTTGTAAAGGTTGTTGTAAATGTCGTCGAAAATTATTAAAGTTTTCAAAGGTTGATTTCAACATCATGAAGGCTGATTCTGTGAATGCTGATCGGTTCGTTCAGGGGTCATTTGGTCGCAAACTCTTACTGGAAGCTCACAGATCCTAATGTGTCGTGTAGAGAAGCGCAATTGAGATAAATGACTGGTTAAATTAGATTGGGTACTTGTAAAACCAAATTGATAAGCAGATACCGGGGCCCGTTTTACAAAGACGTCATTACTTTACGACGTCCTAAACCATATCACTGGGTTAATAGATTGTGTCTACAAATGCACAGAACTAGATGTAAACTGTGCACTTTCCAAAGAAAAACCAGGGTTTTTTTGAAAGTGCAAACTTTACAACCATGTTTTGCATTTGTAGACCAACTCTATTAACCCAGTGATATTGTTTAGGACATCGTAAAGTTATGACATCTTTGTAAAATAGGGGCCAGATGTTTTTTACACGCGTGCGCGCGGTGAGGGTGGCTGGGTGTGCTTCGCACGCGTGTATGATCGCTTGTCCCTGGTGAATCCGGGAATTGTAAACAAGAAAAGAAAGAGGGTAGAGGCCATCTTGTAGGTATGTTAAGTGTAGAATGGGGAGGGATATTGAGGTTGGGAGAAGCAAGTCTTGATCAAGAAACTGTAAAAATAGAGTAGGGGCGTGTTGTTTGTACGGCAGTCCTTTTGCCTTTGATTTAACATAGCAGCATAGACTAGTGTAAGATGTTTTACTTTTGCATTTGTAAACCGTATGATAAAGTGTTTCACGAATGTATATATTGTATTTTCTAGGGAATGCACTAAATTAACATATTACAAGGTAAACTTGTTGTTGTCACAAAATGAATTATTTGGCAAAACTCTTTCTGTATTTGTTATAGTATTCACAAAACTTGTATTACTTTAGAAATGCAAAGTTCGCGGCTATGTTTGGCACCAGACCAACGACATGGTTAATGTCATGACGTCGTGAATTTACAAAGACTTTGTGAAACGGTTCCCTGAGCGTTACACGTGGAACATGTAAACCAAGGTTAACGTTATTGCACACAAACCTGTTTTACATGTACAGTCTGCTAAAATCGCAGTTAAACACCCAACATTTTGATGATCTGGCATTTGTTTTTCAAAGCCATCTTAGTGTTAAGATAATCGTAAGTGAGTTTTTAAACAATGTCCTATGGATTTGTTTCTTGTCATAGGCTTGCCCCAGTAATAAGCCAATGTTATATTTTATAATTTACGATCAATTTATAAGGTCGCTTCGAGCAATTGCAGGTTAACATAAATTTTACAAGTATCTTTTTTCAAACTTGATATACTAGTAGATAAACGTTAGATATTTTAGCAATGATGTGATTAGATAGTTTAAAGGTTTCATGCAATCGCACTTTTAACATAACATTTGCTGTCAAAGTTATAGTTTTTTGGCATAAAACTGTATTTTCAAATTGGCAGAAAAACATTATAAGGAATTATTATCATTATTGCATTTAAATGTACATATAATCAGTTTCTTATCACAGTTTTAGTTTACAGTTTATTTTGTTTATTGTGTTTTTGCCCTAACACACTTTGTGAATTCACAAAAATAATTGGTATTAACAAACATAAATAGATTTCCCTTTTGTCTAAAATACACTTTATGTGTTGATAAATTAGTCCAGTAACTTCCCTTTTTAACCCTTCGGATGCCAAGCTCAAGATTTAGCCATTTCATTTTCTTAATTACATTCTTAAGTAGTCTGTTGAAAATCTATCCTGTAACAATATGTTTAAAAGAGTGCTAAACAAGTTGTCACAGGATAGGTTTTAAACAGCACAAGTTAGTTACAGTTTTAAGTTCAACTAAAATTAGTTTGGCATTGTATCGGTTATTGTATGACATTCAATTAATAAAAATTTAAAATACAAGATAAAATAAAAAAAACAGCATGATGATCAGTATACCGGTAATCACCGGCAATACCGCGCAACCTAGTTATCTCAACAGGAAATGTGTGCTCTCGAAGCACATTTGTTAGTTATATACTTGTTCAATGCTTTGTATAAAGTAGTCTAATACATCATGTAGAGGATGCTATCACAAGCAATGTAGAGCTCAAAATACGTTATATGTAATAATGTTTGCACCAAGTGTCTTTTTGTTGGCCCCATTTCCCAACAACAAACTTAGGCTAAGTTGATCGTAAGTGCTAAAATAAAGCATTGGCCTATGACTGTCGTAGCGCAGAGATCCCTTTGGGTGAACGATTCCACTTGGGCAATATTACAGTCCTTAGCGGTGATCGTTTTAGAACCGTTGCCATTCGGCTCCGATATCAAATCTAACTCTGCGCTAGGACAGTCGTAAGCGTATGATAAGAAACAACATCTCTTGTCACTGTGTAAAATCTCTTACAATCATCTTAACACTTTGGGAAACGGGGGTTTGAAATTGACAAAGAATATTTGTTCACATGTCCATTTCGTGTAATGTACTTACAGTAGCGTCGGTGTGTATAAACCAAACCAGCAGGCCTAGTCTGTGTAGTTTTCAATATGTTTTATTGCACAGCTGTAAATTACACGCGTTTAGATCAACAATTTGTCAGTTTACTTTGTTTGCTTTGGTATTTGTCAATCATATAATAAAGTGTCCATGTGACATAATTTATGTCTGTGTGTTTACTTACAAACACAGTGTTTCCGTTCCCCGGTATATGTCGACGTTTGACAGGTAATATATTACAAGGATCATTTTACATTTTAAGTATGTCGGTTTCCTTGTCCGGGAAAAGTACCATTGGTAATGATCATCACAAAAACCAATTCCAGCAAAACGTTCACAAACTGATTGTTTTTTTCATAGTATGATTTGAATGATAAATATAATTTCACTAATTTTAACTATATTAATGTGAGTTGATGAAAGTTTAAAACTCCTCGGCAAGCCTTGATTTTAAATCTTTATCAACTTGTTTTGATATATCTTTGAAGACATTCGAGTAAGATTCTCTATATCTACATTTATTAAGGTCTGTTTTATATCCTCGATTTTAACCGATAACAATCTAATTGGACTCTCGGTTAAAGAGTATTGACTAAAATAGGAGAACAGACAGGCATATGAATAAATAAAAAGCAAGACACAATTGAGTAAATATAATTGTATTAAAGAAGCACAGTGCGTAAAATGAAGAAAACACAATGATTGTTTTATAAATAATCGATATGGTTCGCCCCACAAAACTGAATACAATCAATAGCAAAACTATTTCTTGGTTTATTTTCCTGTGACATGTGTTATATGTAAGATAGTACTATTCGAAGGACTTTCGATGTTTGGTGGTCACTTTAAATTTTCTCAGTTATGTTCATTAATCAATGTAAAACTTTTTAAAGTGACTGTCGCAATTTTAATTCTTTCCCCAAAGTTATGTGTTTCCCTGTTTATTGTTCAACTCTTTTCGATACCGCGACATTAGGGAACTTCCAAAATGAACAAAGGAGGTACTCTATTGCTATTAACTTCATTATTGCAATTGTTCTGCAGAAAAATGCTAAATGCTAAACACTATGGGTTTACCGGACGTAAAATCCTACATCCCATACGCATAACATTTTGACAAGGGACGCCAAAATATTTACGTTTGCGTCCGAAAGAGATGCAACAAAACCACAAACTCAGTGTTCTTGCTAGCGATTGTCGTGGCGCAGAGATCGCTTTGGAACCGGTTCCATTTGGCACCGGTTCCAAAAACGACCTCTGCGCTACGACAGTCGTAAGCCTATGATAAGAATCAACTCCATAGGACATTGTTTCACAATTACCTACGATCAACTTAGCTTAATATCGCTTTTAGGGCCCTATGTCAGAGTGGGACCCAAAGTTATAAGGTGGGAGCCCTATATTTCTTAGTTGTGAGTCACAGGGACTCCTAGATTTATACGTCAAGGTAAATCCTTGCAAACACCATAAACATTTTCGAAATTCATGATCAAATAATAAATAGCCAAATTCTTCTTGGAAGGGTTGTATCAATGACAAGTATGTATTTTAAAATAAAAAATGAAATTAATTCCAACATCCTATTAAAAATAAAACATATCAAGGGTGAACACCATTAGTTAATGGAATATCACTAAAAGGTAATTAATTTGACAATAGACAGTTAACTTAATATTGTGACAGCTTAGTGTTGGGGTTGTTATTATTCGGATTCTCAATGTCAATATCAATGTACAGTCAACCCTCGTTAATGCGGACGGTGTCGTTTTTTGTTAAAAACGTCCGAATAGTGAAATGGACGGTTTGCTGAAACGGATTTACATTGACTGACCGAGATTGGTTATAAGTCTAATGAGCATATAAGTGTACATTGTATTTATTCCACTACAAAATTGTATCACTTGGAGGAAGCCTTTCTGTCAGAATTGAACTGATCGAGGTAAATTGGTGTGGATGGAGACAATCGATGTTCGACATAAACTCTCCGGGGCCATGTTAGTAAATCTAACCCATTATGTAGGAGTCTTCCATGTAAATCACAAGCATAAGTAGTTTAGCATTGATTTTTGATCCCAGTGGCGAGAGGTAAAGACGGATTGTGCCGAGTAAACTTGAAGCAGACACCAGACACTTTATATAGTGTGATCTTTCAATTCATTGTCCTTGCTCCCGTGTTTTAAAAGGGGTTTTAGTGTTAAGATGATCGTAAGTGAAGATGTATTCAGAGCCATGTTCCTTAAAGCGACCACAGGCTGAGTTGATCGTAAGTACCTTTTGAAACAATGTCCTGTGTAGTTGTATCTTAACATAAGCTTACAACTGTCTTGGCTCAGGAATCGATTTGGAACCGGTGCAGATTGGCACCGTTTCCAAAACGATCTCTGCGTTACGACAGTTGTAAGCCAATTACATATTTTAGCACTTACGATCAACTTAGCCTTAGATCGATCGCTTTGAGGAATGGGGCCCTGGTCTATTACAAGCTGAACAAATGAAAGACAGACGAGTGTTCCTCCGATATCCTAAATCAGTGCTTCTTGAGACAAAGTGAAGGTATAAAGTGCAGTCGCAATACCCCATTCAGAACTCAAGAGGGCCAAGGCGAATGGTAACTATAGAAAGCATTTATGTACTGCTAAGCGCTGTTCCAAAGCTTCCATAACGCTGTTCCATAGCTTTCATGTACGACTGAATGTCGTCTCAATTCCTCATTTAGAACTGAAGCGGACCCAGGCGAATGGTACTTACAGAAAACATTTATGATCCGCTAAGCGCTGTTTCAAAACATTACAGTTGTAATCTATCCTTTAAATACTTTTTTCCTTGGAAAGTTAACGGTTTACAACAATTTTGTAAAACAAACTAATTCAATTCAAGGAGTGTCTAAACAAAGTACCTAAAATTGCTGATAATATTCAACCTTGTTTCATCATGTAAATACGTGACGCGTGTCTTTAATGTGACTGAAAGCCATTATCACTACCGCAAATGGTAACAAAATTATGTTATAGGGCGGCCTCCGGCATCAGTTATGGCCTTGTAACTGTTTGGCGTTATATTAGATTACCTTTAGTTAGTGAGGTGTAGAGGAGTTTATGAACTGGCACATGGGCAATGACTTGAGTTTGCATTTGCCAAAATCGTTGTAAATTATGCACTTTCCATAAACTATATATTTTCTTGGAAAGTATCCACTCCATATTTTGTGGCATTTCTTTGCCAACAATATAATCGTTAACAACTATGCACATTAAAAAAAAACATTAAAAAAAACTAAAATAAATGTATTCGCGGTTTTGAAATTTTACAATGCCCAACAATTCTGTAATTTGTAAACCAGAACTATTCTTTAACGTGGTCGTAAAGAAGTTTCCAGGTTACTGAGCACATCCCAGCACAACATCCTCTGAAAACATCTTATCCAATAACGTGTTGTCAGTGACTTATGCAAGGAACTTGGATATCCAAACAGCCCTTATGTTAAATGATTATATTAACAGGTAGTAGATTACTTAACACAGTGTTCCTGGTTTTACAAAAGCTTGTTGGAATGGACAACACCATAGCTGAAAACAAGAATGTGACCGCATAAACATATCTTAAAGATGCCTCCACTAGAAAAAAAATGTAGAAATTGATTAGTGAATTTTCATTGGTTTGATAATATTTCCTATGGAAATCTCATCAAACCAATAAAATTCTGATGAATAATTTCTATGCATTTTGCCAGTGCTCCTAAATATACTTCAACTTGATACATGTGATAATTTGCTTAAAATAAATTCCACAAGGACAAATTAACAAGGAATATTCTTTTTTCCAAAATGCAAGTTTCCCATACATTAGAAACATTTTTAGTTAATGGGCATTTCGATGGTGGTTAAATGTTTTGCTAAACCGTCATAAGATACGTCTACACAAGGTCTTATTAAGTTGTAAATTCAAGATATTAAATATTAAACGGTCATAAGGTATGTCCAGAACTCCTGAGGCTATAAATTGAAATATTTTAATCAAACCCAGATTGGATTTCGCTGTCATTATATATTTTGCTGTGTTTTTGTTTTGTATTACCTGTTATCCTGGCATTCTACAATAGACACATCTTCACTGCTAATCGGACGTGATGTTCAACAAATGCCCACGCGTATCACTGTAAGGAGGCATACTCATGTAGACTGCTGGTCATCTCATCTTATCTGATCTCGTTATCATCATCTGATCTCCTGAAGGCACTCTTGATATTTCAAGAAGAACATTCTAGAGTACAGATGTGTGTACAAGGCATTGGCTTCTGTTTGATTTATTGAACGCAATAGTCAAGCTGGAACTGAGAGTGAGAATGTATCTAAAACAACGGGTTCAGTAAATACTGCAACAGCCATAGGTGGATGTGTAAAAAAGAGAATAAATAATTTTGGATATCGGTATTGTTTTTGCAACCATCCTGAACTTACATTGTTTGTTGTTCAAATATTTTTTAGTAACTCATTATTATCGTCCAGTGCATATTCCGTCGACTTAAACATTATGGAGACCATATAACAGTTGTATTACACAGATGTTTAATCAATTGCGACTGTTGACAGCAGTATCAGGACGTTGAAAGCAGTAGCCGGAGGTCATGTGTTCAGTTTACAGTTACAGGGCAGTTGCTGTGATCAAATTAACCAGAATGTTACAGTTACAGGTCAGTTGCTGTAATCAGATTACTCAGAATGTTACAGATACAGGGCAGTTGCTGTAACCAGATTACTCAGAATGTTACAGATACAGGGCAGTTGCTGTAACCAGATTAATCAGAATGTTACAGTTACAGGTCAGTTGCTGTAACCAGATTAATCAGAATGTTATAGTTACAGGGCAGTTGCTGTAACCAGATTAACCAGAATGTTACAGTTACAGGGCAGTTGCTGTAACCAGATTAACCAGAATGTTACAGTTACAGGGCAGTTGCTGTAACCAGATTAATCAGATTGTTACAGTTACAGGGCAGTTGCTGTAACCAGATTAATCAGAATGTTAACCCTTCAGTCGTTGTATTGTGTTCATACACATAAAATAGGAAATACTATTGAAAATTTGTTAAAAAGACCTCCTGAAATAAATTACCATAGACTAAATCTTCAACAGGATATTCAGTCACTTTAACAAGTATTGTTGCACGCAGCACATTAAAGATTACACTACACAGACACATAGGCTTCCTATCTGTCAGTGAGTTTTTTCTCTTTTGTTTAATGAGAGGTTTTAATGATGGATTTTAATAAGAGGTTTCAAACGCGATTTCTTTCGCCCAACTTCAGGCTGTTGAGGACTTATTAAAATATTTTATAGGGGCATTTCTACCACATAACGGACAATTACAGGAATAAAACGTCTTCTATAAGAAACAACTCATTACGTAAACAGGAAGATAATGAAACAGGAACTTCAAGTTTATGGCGTCTAGTTCCTTGTCAGTTGAGAGACGTGTGGGTTGTAACTTGATAGTTGGAAGACAAAATGTAAATTTCAATATCCGAATGAATAACTTCTTTTAAAAATAGTATGACTCCATTTGTATTATAATGAGAAACCAAACTTCCAAGCAATCCCTTGTTATTGATGATCAAGTTGTTTACTTACATCCTGGAAATGTTAGACGTCAGAGCAAGTAAATTATCTTAATGCAATTTTTTGACAAGACAGAAGCCATGGAGTACAAAGGCAAAACTATCATGAAAGACTAAGTTGATCGTAAGTGCTAAAATATAACATTGGCTTATGACTGTCAATGCACAGAGATCGATTTGGAACGGGCACCGGTTCCAAATCAATTTCTGCGCTACGACAGTCGTAAGGCTATGATAAAGAAACAACACTATAGGACATTGTTTCAAAATCATTTACAGTATGATATTCTTCAACTACACACAGTGAACACAGCCACTACGAAGGCTCAAACCTTAGGGTAGAGCAGGGTCCTGGGCCCCGTTCTTCAAATCGATTTTAGGCTAAGTTGATCGTAAGTGCTAAAATACAACATTGGCTTACGACTGTCGTAGCGCAGCTATTGCTTTGGTTCAAAATAGATTCCTGCGCCACGACAGCCGTAAGCCTATGATAAGAAACAACTCCACAGGACATTGTTTGAGAAATCACTTACAATCAACTTAGCCTAAGATCGCTTTAAGGAACGGTGCCCTGGTTCACAAAGCTCACATACGGCTAAGACGTCTTACCTTTCATCTTAGGGCTTTCGTTACGAGAGCCCTAAGATGAAAGTTATGACGCTATAGCCTTACGGTCGCTTTGCGGAACGGCGACCATGTTTGTGCAAGACAACATGACAAAAATAGTTTTTTATGGCAACGGGTGTTTACAAATACGTTGCTTTATACTGTGAGAGACAAACACTTCTGTGCAAATTTAATAACATGTTGCAACAAACATTATCTATCAATCACAGACAAGAACATTAAACATTTGTACAGAATCTGCGTTCTATTTCCACTAATAAAGACGAAAGCAGTGTTTGTTAGAATTAGATGTCTAAACTGAGGATCATCTTTAATGAACTAAGTCATTCGGTTTTAAATTAATACGCAGACCCCCCGTGATACATGTACACATCTGAACTAAGTTTATTAATTATATTAGACTTGGATAACATGTGTTTACCCAACTCTATCATGAGTAATGCTGTGAAGAAAACTACACATTAACCCTGTAAATACTGAGCTCAATTTTAATACGTTTTAGTGTCAACATTCAAACGTGAACAGGCTGTTGTACATCGAGTGGTTAGTAGGATTTCAAACTGTAACCTCAACTGTTACCTGAAAGTTTTTAACAGCAAATTACAGTCACTGCTAATAAGACTTTTAAGGGATAAAGTTTTAATCTCTGTTGTAATGTTCAATTTTCTCGTTTTACACTGTGTGTGTATGAATATACCACCAATGTTATAAAAATGTTTTTCATTGGATTAATCTGATTTAATTCCTGTAAGAATACTGCGCTTTTCTGCTCATGCGCAAGCATGAATCCTCAATAATTAATATATATTTTGCAATACATTTGAATAATATGTGACTGCTCAATTAACAAGGTTCCTGTTTTCAAGTTGACCTTTGCTCAAAACGACGCATCTTGGTCTCGACCTCACACTGCGTTTAATAGGATAGTTGTTTTATGTCCATTCTTACCATTAAAACACTGCAAAGTTTTAGTTTCATACTGTACTTTGTTTTTGTAAACATTGATAATTTAAGTAGAGTCAGTATCAAATACTCGTTGTCTCCTTTCATTCTTTCCTGACATTAAGTTTGCTGTCTTAGTATCTAAGTAAAAGTTCACCAAATGTCATATCAATCAGTTGAGGGTAACATTACTTGTATTTCCCAGCAGAATGATCAATCGTGCACTGATGAGATAGCGATGGCTCATATGAAGTTTAATATGTCTGTTTAACACAGCTAAAAGCAAGCGTGAGCAAATATAGTTGTCAGGCCCCTGTTAATCAAAAGCGATAATGATGTTAAGATGATCGTAAGTGATTTTTGAAACAATGTCCTGTGGAGTTGTTACTTATCAAAGACTTACGAATATCGTAGCACATAAATCGATTTGGAACCCGTACCGAATGGCACCGGTTCCAAAAACGATCTATGCTCTACGACAGTCGTAAGCCAAGAGTATACTTTAGTACTTACGATTAACTTAATTTAAGTTTGTTTTGTGGAACAGGGTCAAATCCATAAGGGGAAACAGATCAATCAACAAGATAGGTTCCCTCATTGAAGTTCTGAGTTTATAAAGCCGTCGTAAACTATATCACTGGGCCGATTGATTTGGTTTACAAATGCCCGAAACCATCGTGAACTTTGTGAACGGTTATTCTTTAGACGGTGTACAGCGTTCAACAACTTTTGGCAATCGACCAATAGGCTGAGATTATTTAACTTCAGGTTTACTGCATGAACTGAATGAGTTCTTTGTACTGATTTATAATTACCCATGTCTATGTATCAATTTTGTTTCGTTAAAAAGGGAAGTCATACATTTTAGATAAATTGACATCAAAATAAATTGGAAATAGTTTTGAACAAGTTTTAATTTATTACAAAAGTCTCTCCTTACAGCATTGCATCTTTTATATACCAGAGACAATACACTAAACACTTCACTCCATGCAAAGTCGTTCATGGCCAAACTAAAAACTCTTCTTAACGTTATGCCACCCAGTGGAAAACTGTTTAATGTTGCTGTACATTACCTATATATCCTGCAAATAAACTGCTGTTCATCACCTATATCCTAAGCTTAAAAACGGTATACAAGAATCTATACAGAAACGTCGCTTTTATGCAAAAAAATATTATCATTCATAAAGCTTTGTCATATTTTGTTTAAAACAAATTATTGAGTGTTACGTGTGTTTACAGGTTGAGTTTGGGGTGTGGGGTGGCGTGGGGTAGGTTGAGGGTGGTGGATACAGAGGGGGGGGGGGGGGGCGTGGGGATACGTGCTGGTTTGTCCTTAAAGCAGTTAAAGACGCCTTGAAGTTCCAATTTACCTGTTTGCGTACAAGCACACCTGTAACAACACTATTTAATATCATGTCATGTTCTGCACACCGTGCTGATAGTTTCTCTCTGAAGTGTACTGAGATGCTATTATGACGCTAGTTGCATGCTTTTCCTGTTTTAATCAGAGTCTTGGGCCATTGGCTCAGGAACACAATGACCTATGTAATATAAATAGATTTCTGAGATGATTAGCTACAAGATTAAAAATGCCGCCTATCTTCTGTTCTGCAATAAAGCACACTTTGAAAAAAATACGTCATAAACGGTTGTCGTCACAAGTGGTTGTTTTATCCCCAGGTCAGAGTGCGTAACCAGTGTTACCGTTATTTCATCAATTGTTACGACCGATTGGTCATGATGTTCAAAAAGAGATTTTGTCATAACTAATTTACAAATTGTGTATTTATTTTAAAAATAAATCAATTTTAACAAGCGCATCACAAGACCAAATGATGCTTCCCATTGTCGTTTTAGTCAAGTGCCTTGAACATGCAAGGTAATAATCAACGTAAATCTACCGCTTCAGAAGCCGAGAGGTAGACATTCATCCGACTACTTTGAACGGCATTCCAGAAGACGGTGTGTTGAACAAGTGAGATATGTCGTGTCCCCAGCAATTTGTTCTCGGTTCTCATTTATCTTGTTGGAATTGTCATACTATTTGCCATCTATCTTTAACTTAAGTCGTGTTTTGTTTATGTAACACAATTTGTTTTCTTGGATATCCGAGAAGGGCCATTGTTCATAAACAACTTGTAATTGACTGATATAAACCTTTAGTTAAAATTGTTGCAAAAATAATTATGCTGTGGTTTTGTTTAATACTGTGTTTCTTTTACAAAATGCATTGTTTACAATATTTTGTACATTGTTAAACTCAACCCTTTCACTTTGTGACATATTTTATGAGGTTGAAGCTTGATGACAGTATTGTCCCTCAATGTCCTCTCAACTTCTGGCCTACGTTTATCAAAGCGATTTTAGTGTTAAGATCGTTTGTGATTTTTAAAATGTCCTGTGAAGTTGTTTGTTATCATAGGGTTAAGACTGTTGTAGCGCAGTGATTGATTGGGAACTGGTGTCAAATGACACCGGTTCCAAAGCGATCCCTGCGCTACGACACACCTTAGCTAATATTATATTTTAGCACTTACGATCAATTTAGCATAATATTGCTTTGAGCAACGAGGCCCTATCCTATTTTCCAGTCTAAACCTCACT
>JAULCD010592672.1:0-13333 GCA_032361085.1 Calliostoma canaliculatum
TCCTGTGGTAATTTGTTTAAAAGAGCTCCGATAGGAGCTCTTTTAAACAAATTACCACAGGATAGATTTTCCACAGTCTGTTTTAGATGGAATTTAAAAACTAAAATAAACAAATGTTGTGCTCAGCACTTTAAGGGCGATTTTTTTTTAAATATGCGAGTATGCCTCTGGCACTCCTAAGTACCGCAACATTTGAGACATTGGGTAAATGCAACTAATACGTCGTGGTAATTAAACAACAAACCCACGGAATTCTTTTATTCTGACTTAACACGCATATGTGGGTAATTGTTGAGCGTGTTAGTATATACAGTGTTCATGTTGTTATTCGAGCCAGATCCCGCCCCCAACGCTCCACGTTTCAACAGCTTGTCCCCCACCCAACACCTACCATCACCCCCTTAATTGCAATTCAGTGTCTCAAGTCATTATTACAATCACAACATTACCGCGTTTACCTTTCTCTACTCAATGCAAGTAACGACTGTGAAATGTGTTACGTTCTGACCAAGACATGGCTGGAGGCAAGACAGACCAATGGCGGCCCGACCCTGGATCTACATCCCGGGGTGCAAGATGCCGTAAACTCAACCAGTGTTTGGATTTTAATTTCAGTGCCACTTCTGTGGTCGTTTTCATCAAGACTTGAAAGCGACATGGGTTATGTATTAATGTATATTACTCCATGTAGCCCGAGGGAGCGGCCTCGTAAACAAGTAGGGTCATTCTTCCCCACAGACTGACCACCCCGCCTCTCTGAAGTGGACATGATGAAGCGAACTTGTCATTAAGGAGACAATTACAGACTAGATAAATCCAAACGTCTAACGAATAAATCACAGCATTGCAATGGACATTTGGACAAGTGGCCCTGTTCCGTCTGCTATTAGTTGCACAGTACATTAGTGTGGAATACTTGCTTTATAAATCATGATGAATAATGTAAATAAGCAAGAGTTCTCTCCCTTTGGCCACAAGCCCACCCTTCCCAACGCTTCCTTTACTTCTATGTCAATAACACATCACACTTGGCAACACGCACATGAAGGCTTGATGTATATATGTTTTCAAATGACTTGGTTTTTTTAGATGCTGTGTAAAATGACTGAAGGAAATTATTCATTGACAATATAAAATATATTTATTACATCATACATTAGCAAGTAGAGGAATTCACTTTGCATGTTAGTTTATGCAAAATGTGTTATCATCTGAGACATTCATTCTTGTTAATTATTAAATTATTTTCAATAAGCTATTGAGTTTTTAAGCTGATATTTTTGCAACAAAACCTTCTTTTAGCATACATTTGATTTCATCGCAAAATAATCTGTAAAAATACGCTGTTTGTATCGCTCATGTATATGGACAAAATACTAACCTTCTACTAGGATTTATTTCAACAGTAAAACACTTGATTGTTACCCCAAAAAATCAAGATTTCGAACAAGAAAATTAAAAAAAACAACAATTATTTTGATTAGTTATAAAACGATAGAGTATAAATTGTAAATAAAATGGAGAAGGTTGTAATTATAACATTTTGAGTGATACTTTATGCAAGACGATACAGAGGAATCAGATGGTTGAAACACAATTGTAAAGCAAATAATAGAGAAAATAATATTTTGAGATGATGAGTTAAATTTACAAATTATAAAAATCTTTGTAAAATGCGCACTTTCGAAAAATAAGTCAAAAATTGTTGTAAACTGTGCACTTTCGAAAGGAAAACTTGTTTTTCTTTCGAAAGTGCACAGTTCACAACGATTTTAACATTTGTGAAGTGAACCCTTTGTCTGGGTATGATCTGCTCTGACACCAACTGCTCGATAGTCCGTCCACGTAGAATGCGTCATGAATAATTCCAACACACGGCATTCCTAACATGCACTACATACGTATAAAAGACCCTTCCACTGTTTCACCCGTTTTAACTAACCTGTGTTCAAATTTAACTTTCAACGATAAAACGCCTTTTACAGTTAATTGTTCTTTGATTAAGTTTTTTCTTACCAACGTTATTTGTACATACTAACAAGGACACAAAGAGCTACATAATAGTGTTTCTTGTTTTTATTACGTTTATCTTATCAACTTTATTTGTACATACTAAAAAATCACAAAAAGTTACATATAATGCTTCTTGTTGTATGACTGATATTTATTATTCTCATTCTGGCGTTGAAAATAAAACATCGGTGTTATTTCGCTGAACGAAAATGTTTGATTTACAAATACCAAAATCATTGTAAAATGTACCCTTTCAAAAGAAAAACAAGTTTTTCTTTTGAAAGTGTCCATTTTACAATGATTTTGGTATTTGTAAAGCCATGAGCGGGTGTGTGCGGTCAGCGCAAGGTGGTGAAGCGGCTGTCCAATACCCAGGGAACGCTCGTGCAGGAGAGAAAAAAAGTCATCAAAAGGTCGAAAATTCTTGATAGTGACAGAGATAACTGAGTTTGGTTAAAATCAGATTTTTCATCTCAGTGTGTTCCGATCTCGCTGCGAAAGTGGCGGGTTCATCCCCCCCAAATCCCCTTCCCCTTCCTCCCATTTGTTTCTTGGTCGCTTGTCAGACCCTAATCGAACTTCGCGGTCCTTTTGATGAATCACCGCTACTTTTGGACAAAAGTTGGAATTGAGGAATTTAGAGGCATTTCATTTGAGGGGGATTATGCATCTTAAATTTGTTCTCCAAACAGAGCGGAGCGCTGGGTCTCAGGAGTGCGAGACCTGTCAAGTCGAAGGATCTACGCTCTCGTTTGAACGCCATTACGCGTTGTAATGATTTTATAAATTCGTACTTATGCAGACGCCAGTTCCAAGGCGGCCGGGGTGGCACTTTATTATTTGATATTGAAATCATTTTTCAGGGTTATGCCCACAGAGTGAGGCGCTGCTAATCCCACCTATGCCGTTTGGACTTTATTATCACTCGCTCCTCGCCTGTACCCACTTTTGGTTCCCTCATGGTCAGACGAGGCTAAGCTCCCGCTAATAGAACCATACTACAAACTTTTTAATTTGTGACGAAAGTTCCCTCTACAAAGCCAACAGCGTATATGGTGATGGCTAGAAACAAACTAGATGGATTTAAGGGGCTGTTTTAGTGTAAGGGGTTGTGTGTGTTAGTTTGAGGAAATGTCGCTTGGCTGATTATTTTAAGGAAAAAGCCCAATATTCTTGTTGTTTCAGTGGCGCGAAACACAGTCAAATATGGTTAACTTTACTTATGTAATTGTCCCCGTGATCATTTTTATTATATCTTTTTTTTGTGATTAGAAACAATTCTTTAACTTTGTAGAATTGATTTCAAGCATTCATTTAATCTTTCTACAATCGCCATTCAAAAACTTAAATAGTTATATTACCATTTTAACAGCAAACAGAATATTGTATTGGCATGTATTTACATCAGTATTGTATTTATTAATAATGTTTGGGTTTTATTCGTGACTGAAAATGGCGTCTTATATTTACCACTTTTGAAAGCACAAAGATAGAACAGAAATAGGTTCCTGGACAGTAGAACGTTTTGTAGGCATACAGTTTCTTAGAAATATTTCCAATATGTTAAAAATTACACTTTAAAGAAGGTGGTGGATTATACATTGAAACATTCACAACCTATACAATAGTGATAAACCAAAGAGTTTCACCAACATAAATAACATACAAATAGCTGTAGTGGGTAATTCGTTGTAGATTCTGCGACAATACACTAGTTAACCCATTGAATGGCAAGCTAAACATCAGTCAATTTCAAGTTCAAATTTAAGTCAATATAGGCTGTTGAAAACCTATCCTGTGATAATTTGTTTAAAAGAGCTCCAATAGGAGCTCTTTTAAACAAATTATCAAAGGATAGGTTTTCAACAGCAACAGGTAACAACACTCTTAAATCCTACTGAAATCAGTTTGGTATTATGAGGGTTAAGGGCTTCTAGAGTAGAGCTTCTCTGATTCCATCCTTCCGATCAGAATATGTTTCTGTTAGCGTCTTGAATAGCGTTAACCCAAGTAGCTAGCCAGTAGGGTTTGTTAGGATAGCATGTAGGTATTATCATAACAATCGGATTATGTTTGCTAATCAGCAGTGCATTTATCCAGAGTGATCAGCTCCTTCACGGTTATCTATCTAAAACAAGCTCTGTTGTCGGTTCTTGGTGTTGTGTATTGGTACAATCTCGCCCGACCACCATCATCCAGTCGGGTCTCTGTCATGTTAGCGATATGCACCGCCCGATTGAAACATATTAATGTAGATAAACGATGCTAAAAGCCACCCGAGACACCCCTTCGCTACTGACCAAAACACAAGTGCAATTAGCTCGTCTGGCGAAATTGGATTACAGGTCGGTCAGAGGCTCCCCGTAGGCTTGCTCTATACTTATCACCGGCCAAGTGGCAGGGCCGTCTTTCACTTGTTATTGTTTAAATTATAAGGGTCTCACTACTCTGTTCGATCCGTGCCCTTGAGTTGTTTTCTGACAATGTTTTCAGAAAACATCTTCTGTCCAGTTATTTCGCCGTTGATTGATTGCCGTCTGCTTTTGCACGCGCGAAATGATCGTCTGCTGAGCAGTCGTTATTACCTCCCTTTAGCTGTTGGCCGCTTCGGCTGTCGGGGTTTCGTAGACTGTGAAAATGGTTCTTGACGACTCTGAAAATGAGTTTGTTTATTTAAACTAGCTTCTTCACCGCTGTAGTACTCACAGAAACAAACCAGCAAACAAAATAAAAACGAAAAAAAAGAAAAAAACTAAAAATCATTAATTGTCAATTTGAAATATAGATTTCAAGCAAAAGGGCTGAATTTGGGTTTAATAGAACCTAAAACTGTGCACAGGAATTAAACAATGTATTTGAAAACACAACCCGTGGTATATTGTTCAAGGAGACTTCCCTGAGAGAAACGCTTTGGAGAAAAGTGCCAAAGGAAAGGTTTTAAACAGTTTATTGAGGTTTATCAAGACGCAGGGGGGGTATAATGTTGCGCCTCGCACCCTAAAGGCGGATTTTGGTTTTTAAAATGTTTTTAAAACTAATTCTTACAAGTAAGGGATAGGACATTTTAAAGATACATACATATATAACCTTTCCCGGTTAAGTAAAAATTGTCCCGCTTCTTGATAAACAAACGTTCAAGTTGTTGGCGTGTCTGATCTTCACTAAACAAAATATTTACTGTTTAAATTTCTCGCGAACAGTTATTAAATACAAAGTGTGCTGTGTTGGTTTGTAAGTAAATCATAAGAATTTTTACGAAAAATGCATACTAGTACTGGAAACGCGATATTTGTGAACTGATAACACTAAAAATTACTTAACAGAAAAAGTTTGTTGCAAGTTTTAGTGTTGTGATTTCCTAACACTGTTTTCATCATGACTGAATATGACTATTACATTTAAAACTTTAATATGTGTCATTTTCGTTTTTAAAATACATTTCACGCAAAATTTATTGCAAGTTCACATGAGAAACTTTGTTCAGAAATCTAAAAGAAACACTCAAGTGTAGTTGTGCTGTGCCTAATGTTCACAGATAACTTTTTCCATAGCCTTAATCACATTTAACACCAAACCTTATGATGGGATATAGTTTAACGCCATTGTATTGAAAATTGGATTTTGCAAAGTAGTGGTCAGTGTTTTTCCGGCTAATTTGGCAAGCTGTGGGGGACTCTACGGAACAATCGCTGATATTCCCACAGTCCTGTGAAAATACAGGCCCTTTTTTCACTGCCTTGATTGGCTACGGGCTTCTGTTATCCACAAAATAGATAGATTATGGAGAAATAGCAGTGGCCACTCGTGATCTAATTATTGAATAGCCACGAGCCTGTGCATGCAAATTACAGCGGTATATTGACAGGTAGGGGAAGGCCAGCCAGCGCTCCACCTATCGCAGGCCAGCCCGCCGCGGACTAGTCGCTGCGATCTGTGACGTCACACGCCGGGCATGCTCAAATAGCCTTGCTCGCGTTTCGTCCCGTACTCCCGTGATTGATGCGTCGCTACAGCTTTTTAAGCCGCTAACAAACAGACAGCCCAGTCAAACCGCCTTAGTCTTATGCATATGAGTATTTACATGTATCTGTCGAGGAAGAGAAGTACAGAGGCAGTCTGTCAATGGCTATGCTGATCGGCAGTCGGGAAGAGATCCTTCATAAGTTAACGGTAGTCAGTCCGGACCTTTAGGAGTACCGTGTGTTGCCTGTGTTGTCGGCTGCAGATCAAAGACTCGGATCCCGGTCCCTCCCTCTGTCACTCGTAGCTAGCAAAGTGTGGATACACAACGCACGGACATATCACTAGCGTCAGGCCGGCCAGCAGTTCGGACTTACCTCTGTATAGATGGACTCACTAAACGATCCACTGTGTTTGGACGAACTAGTTAACGGCTGTGAAACTAGTGGACAAACAACTGGAATGACCATGCACCATTTAACGGAAAGTTCTGGTAGTGGGAGCGGTGTGAGTGTAGACCCCCTCTCCAGTGCAGGGGGACAGTGTTCCAGCCATGCTTCCATCAGCACTGTCACCTCCACAGACGCTTCTTCAGAGAAATCAGGTAGGGTGGCACTTTCCACGAGGAAAACACGGTGTCAGTGGTCACACTCGTGGCCAGACACTACCTAACTATCTTATCTAGCGTTATTTACAACTGGCAGTATGTAAGCAATAAGACTAAATTGTTGTCGGTGCAGTAACGCCGCCGCATAGACAAGGCTACAAGTGTAGATAGTGATGTATTAGAAAGTAGACATACTCTACAAAATATAGCCTTACATACATCACTAAAGTACCCATCCAAAATACCTGAGTTCAACCAGTATTGCATTTGTAGTGTTTGCGGTGTTCACCGCAAACACTGCAAATACAATGCAGGTTGCACTCAGGTATTTTGGATGGGTATTTTAGGGATGAATGTTGTTAACTTCGCCTCGTGTGAGTGTATTAAGACCAAAACACGGCCATCATGCACTATACTCAGATGCTCTGAAGGCGCCCGCTGCTAGTATCGATCGCCTGTCAATTCGCTCATCAATTCGGCACAGGTCAATTCATGTCAATTTCCCCTCAGCACGTTTGCATTCAATGTTAACCGATTAGGTCGTCTTGAAGCATGTTGCTGATTTCATGTCAATGTCGTGTTGGCTGCTGTCACAGGACTCCACAACAGGTGCAACAATTTACCTGGATTTTTTAACAATTCTGTTAAACGCGATCAACGTAAATGCTTTCTTCGGCTGCATCGCACTTATTGATCTATTTCCGTGTTTTTAAATTTTCCGACAAGCACATAATATTTTTTAAATTAAATTTATTTAAAAAAATTGTCATTAGTAAGAACTCGCGTTTGAATATGCCCGGAGGTTCAGCAATGTTTAACCCGTCTGGATTAGTTTTCTGTCTCAAAAACCGTTTTCCATGAATTGTTTGACCTAGCAAAATAGACATTTTTAATGATAAATTACCCTTACTCATTAAATACACGAGGGTTGAATTGTGTCATGCTTACTTAAATTTCACACATGTTTTAATCATTTTGGTTAAAATAGTCTGTACGCTTAATTAAACTTCTATAGCCTGTTAATGTATTTTTTACGAATCTTGGGACGAGGGCCATGTGCTTCTAGCTAAGTTCTTATTTATTAGAAATTTATATAACGTATAACTAATTATTTCTGGTTGTAATCTAAAATTTCTTAATATGATTGCACTTGACATTTATGTAATAAAAAGAGATACTTAAAATATGATCAAAATAAATTGCTAATATTTCACGGGGAAGTCTATATATCAGGAAATTACTGTCTGGTAATTGGAGTTTATTATATATTTTGTCTATGGCTCATTTACTTGTTTTACTTTGTGCACCTAAAATACACACATAAAATATATACACCCACTAATAAATCTTACATGTAACTAAATACTAAAATTCTGGTGAATATGCTTTTAATGTACGTGTTTTTGTGTTTATGTTCAGTCAAAATGAAAATATTCAATTGCTTTAGTTCTGAATATCTAAAATGAGTCGATATTTGAAACTCAAACTCATGTTACATACGGATCAGTTGACAGTCTAGACTAAGAAAATGCAATTAGTTACCAGTGTTTACAATAAGACATATAAACGTACAATGTTTTATATTTTAAAGTTCACCTTCATTCATCAACATTTATTATATTTTTATGTACGATACAAAAATACTGCGAAATATACAGAATAATTTCCGAATATTTCAATCTTGTGTAAATAGATATAAACTAAAATAAGTTGCCTTTCTATTGTTAAAAGTTCTCTACTATTTTGGTCATTACATATATTTTGCCTTCATATGTTTTCTTTAATTGGCATATATAAAGTTGGGTTTAAATACTGAAAAAGGTATATGGATGGCATCTTCAAGTTGTCATCCATGAACCTTATTTAGTTTAAATAATATATCTTTCTTCGCTAAAATAGTGATTTTAAAAGTTTGTTAGCGATTTATGTCGATTCATGGAAAAGAAAGCACAGTGTAGTTTGTCGGTTGTTATTATTCCTGTATGACTGCAAGCGGTGACAGTGTATGAATATTCACAATTTGCTCCTTCCAGCACAAAACATTAAAGAACAGATCGCTAAGGTTTCTTGTCCACGTTCAAGCAGAAGTTTGAGGCCACAGGCAAATTATGTTCGCCGCTAGGTCTAGAAGAACAGCGTTCAAGCTCTAATTAGCTTCAATTGCACCATGAAAATTGGCTTTTGATATTTTTCCACAGCGCGGGCCTTTTTGACCTTGCTGTATCGGCTTGTTGCAGTAGTAGAAATGTAGTGGAACAATCTTTTTGTTTCACAATCGGTTAGTTGAGCCCTCGGTCGATATTTGACATGGGTTGGATAAGCGGCTGCTTGTGAATATATTCTTTAGTTAAACGTTACGAACATGACAAGGGGACACTCTGTCCCCCCTGAACTCCGGCGTTAGGGAAAGGATCCCCTTCTACAACTGCCTGTGTGCTGTCGAGGTGGGCACATACACACGCGAGCATAGCAAAGCTGGGCTTGAAATATCAACTACAAAATAAACAATATCAATGTCTATTGTGTGACGATATTGCCCTGCGTGAAATCGTTCATAAACTGACTTTGAAAGTTTGGCAGCGCAGATCGTTTCATCTTTTATTTATTGTGTCAATTTCAAAATCTCAAAGAAAGACACTTTATTGAAGACTCGGACACTCGGTGAATTATTGCCCGTTACAAATTTAATCTCCTGTACCAATACATTACCAGGCTTCTGTTTTAGTGTATATAGACATGTTATTTAAAATTAAACACGGTGTAAGGTAGTTTTGTTAAGTGTTACTAAATTAAGTAAGAACACACGTGTTACGTATGTCTGTGTACAATGACCATACTCCACGTTAACGGTTATTTATACGTAAAAGTAAGTAAACATATCGAGTCACTTGTTAACCTGAAAAAAATTCTACAAGATTTGAAAGCGTGTTTTGCTTTTCAAGACCTGGATTTCATTTACTAATTTTGCGTAAATGCTATCCTATCAGTATGTTCTTGAAAGTAATATTTTTTAACAATATTTTTGTTTGACAAAGTATAATGATAACTTCACGATTTCATACGTATTTACGGGTTGGGTTTTTAGGATTTATTACAACGTTCATTATAAAATTGCACCTAGGATTATAAAGCAGTAGCTATTAAAATCAAACAGTATCTACAGTCCACTATTAAACACGAATAGATTACTTTTCCTAAATAAACAAAAATACTCAATAGTTAAAACTTTTTATATAATTTCTGCAGCATAAATCTCCTGACGGTTTGAATGACTACAGCCAATGAAATTATCTCAAGTTTTATTTCATAAATTCCCAACTTGAAAAAATGTTTCTGACAGTTAAGCTTTAAAACCGACAATAAATATATTTTGGGACCAAAAAACTCCAGAAACTATAGGTTTAAATTACCTTCATAATTTAAAAAAAATGTTTGTAACATTTAAAAATAAATTAAGCTCCAAGGTTTTTGTTAAATAAGTAAGGATACCACTGGTGTGATTATTTCATTTAAGTTTTACTAATTATATTACAAACACAGTATACCTAATAATATACACATATAATTTAATTAAAGAGTATAACGATACGTATAACGAAATATATTAAAATTAAACTCAGAAACTTTACTTATTTCATTTCTTTTACAATCTCAGATTCCAATGACGCGAGTAAATCCAAAGTTGAAGATGACGAGGATAAGAAGAAGAAGCGACAACGTCGCCAACGGACACATTTCACTAGTCAACAACTACAGGAGTTGGAAGCAACGTTTGCCAGGAACCGCTACCCCGACATGGCGACCAGAGAGGAGATCGCGGCCTGGACAAATCTCACAGAGGCTAGAGTTAGGGTAAGTCAAATAATCCACACACCTTACCAAATCCAAATATTCGATTTAAAAAAATATATCTGTTAAGTAAATATTTATCTTAAAAGGGCATACCTATTATATGCGGGTATATTGTTGGTGAAGTTTTTACGCTGTATTTCCATTTTTAATTTTTTTAAATATATACACACTCTTTTGATATGAAGTATTTATTTAGAAAAGCAAAGAATACTTCTTTATCCTCACTTAATGCGAGTTAATAGAACTTAAAACTGTGACCACCTTATACTGTTGAAAACCTATTCAGGGGTAACTTGTTTAATAGAGCTCCCTGCGGGAGCTCTTTTAAACAAATTACCCCAGACTAGGTTTTCAGCAGTTTTAAGATTGGAATTGGACACCGACTAACAAAATATTTCGCTTTACACTTTAATGAGTAAATACAAGGATATTCTTGTTATAACGTTATATTCTTGTAACAACGCTATGGTTTTTTTCTTGTGCGTTGTAGTCAGCATGTGTAAGTGAGTTGCTCAATCTCACTCAAAATTATAAGTGCTCTACCGATGTGGGCTGTAATTTGTTTTACGATATCTAATTCTGAATTATATCTCAGTGAATACAGATCATAAGCTAATACATTTCAGCATTTAGGAACAGAAATCGTGCCCGTAGCTTATTTCCGAGTATTTATATCTATAAATATCTATCAGAAAATTGTTTTCATGTGTTACTGTTTTTCGCCAAGTTTATCATTCGAGAAACAGTTTTAACAAAGCTGGTTCGAGTTTAATAAAATAAACACGAAATAGTTCTTAAATAGCGCTATGTACGTGTAACTATATGCTTACAATAGCGTTTTATGTGTCTTAACTTTTAAAATGAAGCTTTCGAATACTAAAAATATTTTTATTCGTTATCACTGTAAGTTTAGGATTTTCTATAAACTTCAGTCGTTTTAAAAAGTGATATCCGGGGAATTTCTTAACTCAATTAAATTCTTTCTTTTAATAAACTTTATTTTGTTTTTAATATAGTTATATTCACTACTTGTGAATTGTTTTGTGATAAATACTGTTTCATGGTTAAATAATATTTTTCGTAGATGTATGAAGATAGGTATATAACTTTACATGAAACATTTTGTGATATATTCGTGAAATATTCAGAATTTATAGTGGTGATAAATATAAATACAATTGTGAAACGTTTTTTGGTATAACATAGTGATTTGCCTGAAGGTAAAATTGACAAACATACATTCGTCACAATTAAATGACAGAACATTAATATAAATTACTTGTAGTTGACGGGCGAGTTAATATCCCGTAACGCAGATGTAGCTAGTATCATCACATTTAACAGTTGTTTTTACATATTTCAATTAAAGTAATAGTTACGCTAGTTTGTATGTTTAAAATATGCATTAGTGTTAACTTTAATTCATTTCTGACTGTTCAACAATTAATTCTGCAACTTCTATACTGTACCATAAACTACTTTGTTCGATATTCGAAACACGCTAAAACCTTTGATATGTCCAATTTTAGTTTTAGAAAAGTTCTTACAAAGACTTGGGTTGGTTTAATAAGATATATTGGGGGTTAGTTTGGAGAGCTACGGGTACCAATTTTATTTTATCAAAAGGTCATGCATTCCTTTGTCAGCAATTTCTTACAAACAACAAGGCAAGATTTTAGCCTTGATCTATACCAAACACATTTAATCTTTGTGTAAGTTCACGTGTAGAAGTCCAAGGTATAAATCTAATTTTCTAACAGCTCTTATAAGACTATGACATTGGTAATTAAGGAACAATTGGTGGGTTTATTTCTTTTACAACCAAGTACCATATGCGGGAACGAAGACGTAACGTATTAGAAAACTACACTTTGTACGACGGCTAATTTGATAAGATAAATGTGTTTGTGTGGTTGGAGTATTCACCAATCAAATAGAAAGCAGATCGGGGGAGGTTTGCAGGCCAAATCAATTCCTCTTTACACGGTTAATGGACATGTTTTCTTTGCAATCCGACACATGTTAGTCTAGCTTGAAAATAAACGTTGTAAAGCCGGAAAAATAAATAATAAAAGGAGGAAATCATAGGGGTGAAGGGGTCGTATGTAGATAGTTAGTCCGGGGTAGCCTTACAAGGTTTATTTACAAGGTTTGCAAAATAGTTGTTAATGTTTTGTAATAGAAGCATTTGAAAAACGAGAAAAGCAAATATTATTGAGAAATCAGAGCTCGCCGTCGCGGTTTGACAAGATCTCTTAAACGTGGCATTCCTTGTGGAAGCAACGCCATTTGTAAGCGATATCATTTATGAATATTAAAACAGAGTTAGTAGTCTGGAAATTAACAGAATTAATGAGATTCGGTGCAAAGTATTAAATCTCTCAGACATGAAATCGGATACAGTCGTAATTTAGGAAAATGCATATAATATGTTTTCTGAAACCGCGACCCCAACACGAGAGCAAAATAGTTAACATGCAGATTTATGGGAAACTCACTTTCCTAAATTTATTGGTTTTGTAAGTTGAGCCAGGGGAAAGTGACGGAGATTCCAAGCAATCGTATCGAGCGTTGAGGGATGAGAAAGACATAGATAGAAAGTGTGCTGCTTCCAAGATTGTATACTTTACATACTAAGCTATGGGTTCGGTTTACACACCCCCAAATTGTTGTAAACTGTGCACGTTTCCACGAAAAACTTGTTTTTCGTGGAAACATGCACAGTTTACAATAATTTGATTTAACTTTATTATCTTTAGAAAGTGCACAACTATTTTGGCATTTGTAAACGTAAGACAAATGGCCATTGCTGATGCGAAAAATGTTGTACACTGTGCACTTTCTAATAAATATATTGTTTTTGTTTGAAAAAAAGAATAGTTTACAACTTTTACATAGTTA
>JAULCD010592782.1:0-13331 GCA_032361085.1 Calliostoma canaliculatum
ATGAGTGTCACTCACCTGACGAAGGGGCAAGGACTAGCCCAGAAACGTAGTGCTTGACAATTAAAGAAGTTGTCATCCATAATATGTTTGTGTTATATCTTTTTAGTGTCAACTACGTCTGTCAATCCATACACCTGCCGATTGGTTTATATACATGTCATAGCACTGAATTCAGACATATTATAATTTTGTTGTGAAACATAACCCTGCACATCATTGACATCAGTGACCGAGTGTACTTGAGGACAACATAACATAATGCGGACTGAGACTTCTTCGATTGTAAACACGACATTTTCGGCTATTCCTTGCCCTTTTATTAGGTTAGTAACTTAACTGACAAAGGAGCAATGCATAGCCCAGAAACGTCGTGTTTACAATTAAAGAGTGAGTGAGTGACTTATTGTTTTACGCCGTTTGGGCAATATTGCAGCCATTAACGGCGATACAATTAAAGAAGTTGCAATCCAAATATTCCATTTTGTAATTACACACACTTCTAACTGCTTGTGAAGAAGCTTGGCTTTCTTAATGTTTGGAAAGAATGTTTGAATACTCATTAGTAAAACAACAAATGATACATGTTGTGTGATATTTGTATTTGTTTACAGTAGCATGTTCAAACTTTCACGTAAGTGTTTTTGTAGCCTATGTTAATCAAACCTGTGATTATTGGTAATCATTTGTGGTAATCATAGCAATGGTTTACAACACTGACAAATGTGAGACTATTACAGCTTTACCATATGTTTCGTTACTACATATATATAAAAGTTGTTTGTGTGTATCACATCATTAAACGTGGCTATGATAATGATTTTAAACTAGTTATATGGGTATAATAATTGGACGTATGTCAATTACATCAACAGTGAATGACGCGATAAAGTTATCATTAACTAATGCTTCTATGGGTTGTTGTATTTTATTTATAAAAACCGCACATTTGACGACATTTTTTACATTTGTAACCCTAAAAATAATGTAACATTAGATGGCTGCAACCATCGGTTCGACATAAACCAAACTAATATTATTCAAAAGGATTTGGTGTAAATCACACATAATTTTAGTCATTCAGTTTTGTATTTTTGCTTTCTGTGTAATAATCATTACCACGTCATGAAATCGTTTGAATAAAATACCAAATATTGAGAAATCTGCTCATGAGGCCAACATATTATAATCGACAATTACGGGCACCGGCGCTCTGTAAGTAATAAAGTCAATCCTCACATCACCCTAAGTGCCTTTTAACAAACGTCGGTAAACATGTCATTTAGCCTATGAATTAGCTTACAAATTTCACAAATCGTTATAAACTATGTACTTTCTAAAGAAAAACTTGTTTTTCTTTGGAAAGTACATAGTTTATAACGATTTTTGGCATTTATAATCATAACTCATTTGTCTCTTTACATGGTTTACGTCGCCCCTGTAAAACAGCACGCTGATGGTGGTGTCAGACGCATTGCGCCTCATAGCTCCTCGCCTGTCTGACTTTTCTGAACGCTTCGTCAAATTTGAAGGATAACTCATGTCCAAAAGATGTCAGAAGTCAGGTTATGGCATTAATCACCACACTTTATTTTATTTCCTCAAATGCACCACAAGAATTATGTAAATCCATTACCTGTCAAGAAAATACAGGGCCCTGTTCCTCAAAGCTATTTTAGACTAAGATGATCGTGAGTGTTTGAGTTGTTTCTTATCATTGGCTTACGACTGTCGTAGTGCAAAGATTAATTTGGAACCGGAGCCATATGGCACCGGTTCCAAAACGATCTTTGCGCTACGATAGTCGTAAGCCATTTTATAATTTAGAACTTACGATCAACATAGCCTAAGATTGGTTTGAGAAACAAGATCCTAAACTCTACATGCATATAGCACAGGCAAGTAGTGGCAAAATCACGAAATTTTGTTACTTCAGTGCAGATGATGCCAGTTAATAAACAAAAACACTTGTGAAATAAACACTCCTAAATTGCCAGGTTGTCAAATATTTTGTTTTGTCTGATTCCCGACATTTTGATGATTATTTAAAACTTTACTGTCAGTCGCTGAACGAGCAGGCAGTTATAGATTTATTTTTGTGTAATATTTTGACATTTATGTTCACAAAATCCGTTCAAAACCTTTGAAAGAAACAACTGCTTGATGTTCTGTGTTTGGTTCCGACGTAATTAACAACATGAAATGTTATTTTATATACTTTAGAGAACTCAGAATAAAAATATTCGTTATATAATTTTGCTTTAAAATGATCTTAACATCGACCGCAGATGCGCAAATCTCATTTAAAAGTCTGGGATAACAGTATAACAATCAAGCAATTATTAGGATAATGTGTACAGTTCAAATGCTAGATATACAAACACGCCATACCTTGACAATTGCGTGACATTATATAGTTTATAAAATAGATCATCATAAACACAAGATGATTTAGAATTAAGATAAAGCAAACATTTATATTTTTAATAACTTAAAGTGGAAGCGTTTTGAAACGTTACACACAAACTTTGTATTTGTTGTGTGACTCCCTTCTGATATCTGTATTCCGTTAAGTGACTCTTTACTGACATCTGTATTTCGTTGCGTGACTCCTTACTGACATCTGTATACCGTTGCGCGACTTCCTTTTGACATCTGTATTCTGTTGCGTGACTCCCTTTTGACATCTGTACTATGTTGCGTGACTCCTTACTGACATCTGTATTCCGTTGCGTGATTCCCTACTGATATTAGTATTCTATTGCGTGACTCCCTTTTGACATCTGTACTATGTTGCATAACTCACTTCTGACATCTGTATTTTGTTGCGTGATTCTTTACTAACATCTGTACTATGTTGTGCGACTTCCTTCTGGCATCTGTACTCGTTTGTGGGACACATTTCTGGCGTCTGTATTGTGTTGCATGACTCTCTACTAACATCTGTACTTTGTTCCGTGACTCCATTCTGGCATATGTACGCCATTGCGTGACTCCCTACTAACATCTGTACTATGTTGCGTGACTCCCTACTAACATATGTATTCTGTTGCGTGACTCCTTACTGACATCTGTATTCCATTGAGTGATTCCTTACTGACATCTGTACTATGTTGCGTGACTCCCTTCTGACATCTGTACTATGTTGCGTGACTTTCTACTGACATCTATATTCTGTTGCGTTACATGAGAAAAACTGAACATTAGATTTCAATCACGCCAATAAATTAGGCCAAAGCTAACAACAGACATGTTGACCATTTCAACAACACACATAGTTGCACACCCACAGGCGTTATAAAATCTGACATAAAAAAGCTTGACTACACGTGTTTATCAATAGAAAGTTTTATAAATGTTATGGGTCTTATTCAATGACATATACGATCAAGGATCCGATTACTATTGTACTAGCCCTCATTCTGCAAAGGCTAAGACGTCATAACTATCATCTTAGTCAGTATTTCATTTGGCCGTCACTAGAGTCAATTTTCGAACTAAGTGCTAAGGTAAATTTTTGCTTAAGGTAACTTTGTGAAACAGGCTATTGGTCTTTATCAATAAATGTATATCGCCACCATCATTCGCCCTTCATTGAAAATATTGGTCAATAAATATTCTTAGATGTCATAAATTTATATCGTGCTCACATGAAGTATGAATTTATCAAATTTATTTTAAGACGTTTTGGACATAAACCCTATGTTGGTATATTTAACGTACGCGTAGAGGTATGACTTAACACAGGAAAATATTTGTGTGCCATGTCCATGGTAGATAAGATCGTCTGTTATTAACTGCACAACAAAACAAAAACTTTTTCCCCGACTAAAAACTCGTAGACAGACACGAACGTTTTCTTGTCGATTTAGTGAGTTATTGTTTAATACAGCTTAAGCAATATTACAGCCCTTACCGGCGAGATTTCTACATAAAGAGGCTGACAAGTTTAGACAAAGATTTTAATCTTGGAAATTTATAGTTTACAGTGCTACAGGAATTGATGTGTAAACATACATAAAACTATATTTTATTGGGAAATGTTAAAACTGTTACACCACTAACGTGGCTAAACAGATTTTATAAACTTGGTGATTGTTAAAAGTGATCTCTGATTAGAAGAATACAACTGTGGATATTGAGGGTCAAGTACACAGTTGTAAGCCGGATTTGAAGGTTTAGATTTAAGTTTAGTTATGTATTGTAATGCTAGCTTAATGCGCCTATTTGCTAGATATGACTCATCGGTTTCAACTTACATATTTTTTATTAGGAGCAGTTCTGAAGGTCCAAAGACAAAGCCTGAGACCTTGGCGATGGATTGCATCTAACATTTTAAGAGGGGCAAGTTGTGAGCGGATGAGAGATCTGAAAAGATGAAGAAGAGTTTCCACCCTATTTAGAATTAACAACGACCTTAAAAAGGGTTTAGGGCATAGCACGATTGATCACAATCATGCGAAGTTCAGCAACGTCGGGTCTCGATTGTTACTGGATGGGTGGCCCGCTCGGCTTGCTGGATTCCTGAGAGTGTCTAGGGTATTTGCCCTGCCCCATACTAAAACATGGGTTAAAGATTTTTTGTGGTCTCCCCCTAGGCAAGTGGCTTTGTTCGAAGTCTGCCTCTGTTCACCCAGTAGTATAACTGGGTACCTGGTATGGAAGACGTGGGTAATGTGATTGCTAACCTTCTAGCGCCTACTAGGTAGCTTGGGTTGTTGACGGACAGTGAACGGACAGTGAGTAAACATTGGATCCGATGGCCAGCGTAAAATTATGCGCTATGAGCATGCATTCGTGGGTAAATATGGCGCTCTATAAATAGCCAGTGTTATTATTATTATTATTATTATTAATAATAATACCTTAAGGCATTTTACTTTTAGATTTTTATAAGGAGAGATGAAAAACAGCTTACTGTCAAAATTAATGCCAAGGAAAGTGGCCTCAGGCACAACTTTAAGTGGTGTTTTATCCAGAAAAAATTCTGGATCACAATTCCATTTACTAATAAGTTTAATACTAAATAGCGTAACGGATAATATACTTTCTGGTCGGACACCCATTTCTTAGTCATAGAAATCGCAAAGAGTGGCCCACACGAACTTGAAATTTACGATAAAAAAAATTGGAAATAAAATGAGACATGATACCTTATAAGCCAAAATCAAATAAACCTTTCAAGATGCAATGCTTTCACGTCGTGTCATATGCTTTTCGTAATCACAAAATACAGACACAGCTAATGTTTATCGATAAATGCGTCTCTCTCTCTGATGAACGATTCTAAACGAACAGTACGATCAATGGTACTGCACTGCTTACGGAACCACATTGGATGTCAGTCAACAACTGATTAAATTCCAAGTACCAAACGAGTCGATCATTATTCATTCACTCCATGGTTTTACAGATGCAACTAGTTAAAACTGTTGGCCTATAATTGGAAGGATCGGTGTGATCCTTCGAAGGTTTAAGAATTGGCAGAATAGTAGCATTGTGACATGACAGTGAAAAGTTACCAGTTTCCAATATTACATTAAAAGTGTTTCAGCAACTAGTAGTGGATTTGATCTGGACCAGTTGTGTTTTGGCACTTTAGGAAAGCACGAACATAGTTGGCAGATGAATAATTTTTGGCTTTTGCTTCTGCCAACTTATTGACCATGTCGGTTTTTGAAGTGGTGTAATCACTGCCATCTTTAGATGTTTTTGAACCCATTGTCATTGCTTTTTGTTAACTGTGGTTGTAGAAATACCTTTGTGGCAATATCAAATAGTTGATCGCTAAAAACCTAAGTAGGATCAGGCTCATTTTAAAATTATTTATTAGTTAGTTTAGTTCGACAGAGTCTGGCAAAGATTGCCCGGTGTGTATCTGTGAATGTTCACCGAGGATTATATTTCTTTGGGAAATCTTCCATTGGCTCTAATACAACTGGAAAGTTGTCACTACCGCACATATTGTCAGTTAAGGAATAAATGCAGTCCTGTAACAAGGACGGGTCACCAATGGTCAAGTCTATTGCAGTATAGGTTACCAAAGCTGGATGTAAATACATATCAGATCAATCATTAAACAATGATAGATCATTATACAATATATTTTTGTTTACCCTTATCGGAGGTATAGTTACTACCCCACAAAGGGTTATGACTGTTAAAATCGCATAAAAATATGTATTGTTGAGGTAGCTGTTGTACAATATCATTAAGATCTTGCATCTGAAGATTAGTTAAAGGTGGAATATAGGTAGAGCACAGCTTGTAGTTTAATTTTTAAAGGAACTTGACTCTGTACAACGCCTTGCCTAACCAAGATGGATGAGCCTTTAGTTCTGTCAGGTTCATTAGTAAAAATATTGTACATAATAAACTGCCTCATCTTATGTGTATCATATGCTTCTAAATGTGTCTTTTGGAGACAGAAAGTAGTAGAATTATATTTCGGAACTGAGAGACCAATTTTGTTAAAGTTTGCCTGAAAACCACAACAATTCCATTGAATTGATGTCATGATTGTAAAACAAAAAAATGTACAAGACATTGTTTACAAAATTAATTGGTTAAATTGAGTGTTTCCGCGGGATCCATCCCTAAAATGGAGACCCCTTGGGTATTTTTGGTGAATTAGCTCAAAAGCCCGCTGGTGAATGATAATGTTCATCGTCTATTTTTAGGCTCTTAAACCTGTTAGCTAAGTTGACAGCGTCCCTTTGGCCTTTAATGATCCTGTCGGGGGTATTTACCCTAGCTTTTGTTTTTGAGTTGCAGTTGGTTCTGGTGGCGTCTGTGTGGCAGACTGTTTTACCACACTTGGCTTTGCTGTTAAGCTGGTTGAAGATAAGTTTGATGTAAAGAGCTTGTCAGCCAGGTGAACTGTCTGAAAGGCAGTAAAACAGTTGAAGTTGATTTGGTTGTTTAACTGCAGCAGCTGTGCAAGAAGGGCGGTCCAGAGAAGCAACCCTTACAAAAAACTTGCGAACTTCCTTAAATGTGATATTGTTTTCGGTTATAACTTTAAGTACTTTTTCTTCCCTAGTAAAGGAAGGGCACTGCTTTACAGTTAAAGCATTTCAGCGCTCTTATGCATGTAGAGGCCCTCATGGTCCTGCATGCCACACAGAGCCTTGTAGCATCGCAGGGGAGAAAGTAACAAAGTTCCACCCGGATGCTACATATCCAGCCTTGATTGATGAAGGAAAAGAAGGAGATCCAAACTCCGTTAGATAGGACTTATCCCGAACAATGCTCTTGCTTGTATTTAAGGAACAGTGGCGAGTAGCCTGGATGGCCACTCCAGCAAACAGTGATAGATTGAGAAGATTATTTGATTGTTGTTGGTTAAAAACCTCAATCAGCAGATAACTAGAGCGAAGTTTAGTGGTGTTTCTGACGGTACCAGCTATACCTTGTTTTACTTGTTCAATCACAAAGGAATCAAGTTTAAGTGGTTTGCCGTCACCACTAGCAACCCCTTCCATGACCAAAAACCTTGGCCAGTTGACGATGTTGTCAGTTTCGATGTTTTCAGTTACCTCATTATTTTCCATTCGTATTCTTTTTGTCATTGATTTAGGATGTGTAATCCATCAGCGATGGTCTCCACCCCCCACGGAGTGCCAACAAGGGCGGGGATACAGCAATATAAGCTCCAAAAGTTGTTTTCTTCAGGATTGGCCAATAGCCACCGCCTTCATGGTGTTACAAAGAGAAGAACCGTTGACCATGTTTTGTGTGAAGAACAGGACAAACATTGAGGGACAGCAAACAAAGAAAGAAGGGTAACACCAATGGCTTGGCGTGACCAGCTGATTGATTTATTTAAAGTCGCGGTCAAAGTGGTGTATTAGGTGATGCAGCACTGCGTGACCAGCTGATTGATTTATTTGAAGTCGCGGTCAAAGTGGTGTATTGGGTGATGCAGCACTGTGACTACCTTCCCCAAACTTCATAGGACGCAGCCCACGGTAAACAGGATACCTCTTTTAGTCACCTCGTACAACAAGCAGAGGTATTGGGGACCTATTCTTAGACTAGGTGCCCTACAGTTCTATAATGTTTCGGAAGCTGCTGGAAAACATTATTAAGATCTTTCAAGGAAAGATAACTTAGTAGATAGTAAAACATAAAAAGAGCGTATTGTAATTATTTTATAAAAAAATGAGTTAAACAGCTAAAAATTGGACTTTGATATTTTCAGGAACTTGTCTATGCAATTTGCCTTACCTGACCGAGATTGAAGAGCCTCCTGCAAATATGTCCTAATCACTGGAATAGGCATTGCACATTGTAAACTGCCTATTCTGAATGGAATCATATGCTTTTAAATGTCTTTTGAAGACAAAAAAATGTAGAAAATTATCAAAGCTAAAAGACCAATTTAATTAAACTAGCTTTAAAACCACGTCAATTTCATTTGATTAAAGCCATAATGGTACGAAAGTGTAAACGCCATAATTTAAAACACTGAGAAGGGGAAGAGTTCGCGATCCAGCGAGATTCTCCTTCTTAGCACAGACCCATGAGGAGTAGGACCGAGAGCCTGGTGATGAATGATAATCCTCCTTTCATACTTTTGGCAAAATCAACAGAGACCCTTTGGCCTTTGGCAACCCTGTCTGATGTAAAGGTCCCCTTTCTTTTGATTAAGCGCAGAGGGACATTTAACAGTGTTTTAAATTAGGATGTTGCAGCTGTTGGTGTTCTGTTGCTGTTCCCGTTTGCCACAAACATGATAGGCTATGTCAGTACTCTCATATGTTCAAATGCCATCATAAAACTATGACACAGGTTGAATCGCAGGGTGTTAGGAACATATAGTTGCACCTGGATGTTACAGTACCCAACCTAGAGTAATAAAGGAAAAGGAGACCCAGACTCCTTTAAGTAGTTGTTTGATGGAAGAGTTTTATCTCTATCTTGAGAAACATTTACCACCAGTATCTCTTTGGTCCACGTCTCTCCTTCATGTCGGCAATCACGCAGGATCCATCCCATAGAATGTCTTTGCTCATATTCAGGAAATGGCCAGGAGTGACTTTGACGACTATTCAAGAAACAAGGAAATACTGAGAAGATTCACAGATTATTGTTTGTTAACAACTTCTACAAACAAAAACCAAAATCCCCAAAACAATGCAGAGTTATGTTTTAGCGGTACCAGTGACACTTTGAGTGCCACCAGCCCCTCTTTTCTATGACTACAGATATTAGATTTTGTTGATGTCGAATTCCTCAACCGAAGATGATGAATCGTCTTTTAAACCTTTGCCATATGTTGTTGATTCACCCATAGTGCTATAATGTGTCTTGTCAGCGCCGCACCTCTACCCCTACGCAAAAATGAGTGCCAACAAGGGTTGTGCCGTCTTGCATGTGGATTTTAAAAAGACTTGCACCAGGGTTGCAGTACTGGCATACTCCAAAATGACTGGTCGACTGACATCTTGTGTTGACGGAAAACAAGTACAAAATGTTTAAAAGACTAATTAACACATTTTAAGAACTGAGAGATACATGTAGCAAACGAAGTATGCAACATTCTGGCCCCTGTTTACAAAGACGTCATAACTTTACGACGTCCTAAACCATGTCACTGGGTTAATAGATTTGGTCTACACATGCCAAAAATGTTTGTAAACTGTGCACTTTACAAAGAAAAACAAGTTTTTCTTTGGAAATTGCACAGTTTACAACCATTTTTTTTGCATTTGTAGACCAAATTCATTAGCCGAGTGACATGGTTTAGGACGTCGTAAAGTTATGACGTCTTTGTAAACAGGGGAAGTCAGGGTCAAAGTGGTGTGTGATATAGCTCTGAGACACACACATGAACCATATGTTTAGGAAGCAGCCTAATGTGTTGCCTCTCATGACAAGCAGGGGCCTATTTCATACCGGGTAGTCCACCGGGTACTTTCCACAAAGCTGTTTCATCACAGATCAACGAATGATCATATAAGTCCCAATCAGCTAAACAAAATAAACCTGCAGATGAATGGTACTGGTCCAGTTGTTGAACAAAATAACTTCTGCGGCAGCATCTTCCACAATTGTTTTGCGTATGGTTGTTTTCTTTACTCAATTATTATTTTAATTTGACATTTCTAGGTAATTGAACTGTGTTCAGATCTTTTTACATGTTGCTTTTTAGAATGGGTCATCAATGTTTGTTCTTGACCATCAGTACTACTGGTCATTTCATAAATATGAGCACTAGGACTGCGTATTGCCGGAGTTTTGTATTGAAATATTTTGCAATATATTGTGAATGAAATATATCACAATTTAATATTTGAAATTCTAACCGAAATCGGCTTTTGAAATCCTACAACTTTTAAAACGTACAGTTTTTAAGCAAGTTATGAGAGGACATGTTTTCAATCACTCATGGCAGAACATGGTTTTAAATCCTTCTAAAATCAAAATTTCAGACTGATTATATCGATGAACTACTTAAAATTGAAAACAAAATGAAACAGTTTCCGCTAAAAGTAGCCATTATTTTGAAACGGTATTTCATGCATGCTTTAATAAAGCTTCCACATATTAAGAAAGTAGCATAACATTTAAACTAAACAAAAATGATTGACAAAAATATTTTTCTCTGTGAGATAAATCTAAAATATATAATTATGATCATCAATATGCTAGTACATCACAAATGTATCGCAATATGCTTCTGTGTCAATCCATATTCTTGTACACTAGTAATACAGCGTAGCCCCAAAACAACAAAACAATCAGTAATGAACTATTAGGTACTCTAATACCAAATCATTATAAATGTTTGTTAAATAAATAATTTTAACTACATGTCATTGTGCGAGACAGAATATTATTAATTGATCATCAATGTGGTGTCCTTTTGGTGTTATCGTCATGATGTGACTGACTATAAAATGTTGCACTTAGATTTGGATGCAATTAGTTTTACTTTGAAACTAATTGAATTGTCTTAAATTCAATAAAACCACTAACTATGTTGATTAATAGACTCAATTAATAATTTAACGAGATGTTGGATACTTAAGTCAATGTATTTTTGTACTCTTAAGTGAACCATTGTCACGCGTCAGCGAAAAACAAAGCATCTTTGTTGTTTTAAAGTATACAAAAAACCACGCAGTTAGTGTTCAGTAAATAGAAAATGGGCAATTATAACGAAGACGTGAATTATGATATTCCTACTAGTTATACTTGGTTGAATTCTTGCTAGTATCATTACCAACTAATTCTATGTGTTTAAAGATGTTTAGACTATATAATGGAGCTGGCACGAGTGTGTTGATTCAAACGAGTCTCATAATTATCAAAAGAATCTCTGTGATTTCAGGCTTTTAATGTGACTATGCATGAACATACACGGAAGAGAACAGCATTATCAGTGAAGCTTGCAACAGAGTACACGAACATGAAGTTAACTGATACATTTCTTACATGTCTCTTCCTTTTGTTTCCTGTGCAAGGCTGTGACGGTTCGACGCTGAAATACAGGTCACTCAACAAAGAGGTTCGCAATTATATTTTTCAAAACTATTCAAGTAAAGAACCACCGTGTTTATTAAACGACCAACACGGCAATGGAACATTCAATGCGTCAACGCATGCTACAAGCAATTATGATGGTAGTAGAAGTGAACTTGACTTTCTTTACCTAAACGTGGCTTTAAATTTTGATCTTATTTCTGTTGTGAGTCTCATTGAAGCATCACAAATATTTACTTTTATTGGAAGCTTACGTATGGCGTGGATGGATCCGGATTTAAAATGGAATTCAACATATTTTAAGATAGACACAATATCTGTGGCTCAAAAGGAGGTGTTTGTACCAACACCAATTGTTCTAAATAAAGCAAGCAAAGGAAAGGATACAGATGAGGAACCTGTGATATTATTAGGCAGTGACGGATCCTTATTTTTCACCACCATCAGTTTGTATACCACAGCGTGCAAAATAAACGTGGAAGATTTTCCTTTTGACAAACAATACTGTGATCTGTTTCTGTTCCCAGGATACAAAATCCAATATACAAGAGGGTATTTCAAACCAAGGTTTCTTGAAAACCTTTCAACTAGTAGCAACGAGTGGGAAGTCTTGTCTACAAATGCTACTGTATTGGATGAAAAATACATTGTTACAATTTGTCTAAAGCGATTCATGATGTACTATGTTGTGTGCATTATTTTCCCAATGACACTATTCTCCTACATGAACGCACTTGTATTTCTTCTACCTGCAGAGTCGGGAGACAAGATGTCATTTCTTGTGTCAATATTCCTTTCATACACAGTGTTTTTGAATTTCATTTATGAAGCAATCCCAAAGTCTGGAGAAATGTCTCGTCTGTCCTTGTACCTTGTCCTAAATCTGTGTCAGTGCGTCCTTGCAATCCTGGCCACTCTCCTCGTCCTTAACATCCACAACCGTCACAACAGGGTTGAGGAGACCACATCAACAAACAGGACAATTGAGAACAAACCTCGCATGTCGACGTCACGAAAACTAGACATTGTGTTCTTTCTCATCTTCTTAACCTACAGTTCTGGAAGTCTCTATTTAGTGGTAAAGTGAGACCTCAATTCAGAAGAACACTCATTTGAATTCAGATATGTGTCTATGTTCTGAAAGCTATATACATTGTACATACAATTTGATAATTCAGGTATGTGGATAGATCTTTTTACACATACATTACAAGAATACAATATTTAACTGTACGTGCAAGCTAAATTGCACATGCAATTAACATACCCGAGGGCTGATAAAAAGCCAGTTTAAAAACCGTCTCATTTGAGCATCGAGCCAAAGTGAGACAAAGTTGTATCTCACAACACTAAACACTATGGTTACACCACATTGGTTTTCAAACAAAAGATAGCGTGGGAGATGCTGGCTTGTCACTACGATAAATTGCAACTCGATTGGGCCATGATCACTCGACTATTAGTCAGATCTTGAAAAAGTACCGCGAAACAAATGATGTAAAGGACAGAAAACGACCCAGTAGACCTCAGTGTACAACTGTCAGAGAGGACAGAGTGCCCCTAAAATATGTTAAATGCCAACCATTTATTAAGAGCCAACAGGTATAGAGAGTGTGGCTTCCCAATCTTTGACAGGACAGTCTTTTTAATGTAATTGACTCAAAGGAGCGAAAGGTTCCCTGCTTACCAATCTTGTTATTCTTAAATATTTTCACCTTTCAAATTTAACTGTTTTATACAAGTTAATACAATGACTCTCCATAAATGATAAACTGGGTAATATTTGAAGAGTGTAATCGTTTTCTTATCTACAGACATCGTTTCTCATTAGACAACCAATTTAA
>JAULCD010592893.1:0-13325 GCA_032361085.1 Calliostoma canaliculatum
TTTTTTTATTAAATTATACATTGATGTTCTTGTCAAAATCTTTTAATATATTTTAATATATATATATGCTTATTGGCTGTTTGACCCATGCAGCACAAAATTGATGTCAGTAGGAATTAAAACTGTGACCAACTTGTACTGTTGAAAACCTACACAGTGACAATTTGTTCAAAAGAACTCATCATATTTTGCCAAAATGTTCATTGATTCTCTTGTCAAAATATATTGATATACATGTCAGTGATTTATTTATTAAACTTATAAATTTAGGAAACCCTGGGACTCGCAACTAAGAATTTAGGGGTCCCAGGCTATACCTCTGACAACGCTTCTTTGAAGTATTTTCACGGCCCTGTTCCTCAAGATCATAAGAGGTTTTTTGAAAGAATGTCCTGTGGAGTTGTTTTTCATCATAGGCTTACCACTGTCAACAGTCGTCAGTGGATGTGTTATATTAGCACTTACTATCAACTTAGCTTAAGATTACTTTGAGGAATGAGGTCCAGATGTAATGGAATCTGTGTAATATTGACAGTGACATATCTAAAAGCCAGCAAGAACACCAATTTTGTGGTTTTGTTGCGTCCCTTTGGACGCACACATAAATATGTTTGCGTCCCTTAACATTTTATGCATATAGGATGCAGGATTTTGCGTCCTGTAAATCCCAGATATGTATTAGTCGTTTAATTAACCCCGGCAGCACTAATCTGATATTACTTGGAATTAATACTGTAACCACCTTGTACCGTTGACAACCTACCCAGTAGTAATTTGTGTAAAAGAAATCATTATTGGAGCTTATTAAAACAAATTACCACAGGGTAGGTTTTCAACAGTTTATATAGTTTGGTACTTAAGAACTGGAAAGCAACTTACACTTTTAAGGGTTCATTTGGGGTCTGTCTTAACCCTTACTGTGCAGAGTTATTAAAGTTAGACTCCTGCTATCAATCACAACGGGTCACGTATGCCTGACCTTGTTAATTAACCGTGCCTTGCTGGTCCGTGTAACCAACGTCACCACCAGCAAAAGCTGACTAATCATGTAAATTTATATACACGCGAGACCTACGATATTAAAGGGTTGATTATGTGACATGGTTAAGATATATGAATTCTATATTTCGAGCTTTAAGTTTAGTTTTTCATATTCAGTTCGAACTTTGGCCACTGAAATCAAATTCAGAGGAAGTTTTTGTAAACAAATTACCACAGAATATGTTTTTAACAGCCTTTTCAGTTTGAACTTTAGTCATAAGTCCACATATGCTAGATGTTATTAAAGCTTTTAGGGTTAATTAGCTGTCAAAATTATTACTGTAGAACACCCCTCACCAGAAGGTGTATGATTGATAGCTGCAAGGAACATCCATTTAGATTACAACTTTGAAAGTTTACATACATTACATAATTGATGGTTTTAGTTTTAAGCAAAACATACATACACAACTCAGTAATGTGATTTAATGAAATATATACACGAGAAGCCAAAAATGCTAAGACTGTAAATGATTTTTACACCTACTCTAAAAAAATGACCTCTTTAACTTTACAAGCTTTTGACATAAATAGAAAAAGCAAACATTTTAACTAGCCTGTAGGATACCTTTAACATCTGCCAAATAACTTTAGCGCTTGTGGTAATTTCTACCCCTGAATGTCACTGTTTCATTGGGACAAATAGAATTTTTTTTGTGGTTCTGATTACCCGACCTTGCCAAGAAAATATGTGCCAACCCTAACTTTGTTATCATGACAAAAAACTTGCATTATATCATAATGTCAATTTCTATCCCTGAAAAGTAGGGTCGGCACCTGTATCATAGGCAAGATCGGGTAATCGGAACTACAACACTTTTTTTTATTTGGCCTTAGCCATTTGTATAATTACATGCACATTAACCATTCAAACTGACCGTGTCATCGTCATCTTCGTCTCCACTCTCGATGCCTTCAATCTTTTTCTTCCTGCACCACCAGCCATGGTCCTGGCAGTAGGCCATGAGTACAAACATGGGGAAGAAGGCCAGCGTCAGCCACGCCTCCCAGGGGTCGATGACCCCCGGGGTGATGTAGCCCACCACCAGTAACATCCACACATAGGCCCAGATGGACCATATTGATGTCAATATAAACACACCAACCTCCTTCACCTCTTTCACCTGGTTTTTAGGAACACTAACAATACATATAGCTGTGATGATTAACAAATTGAAAGCTGCACTGCCGATGATAGTAAACGTTCCTAAAGAATCCTGAATATCGGTTGAACCTAGTCGAAAAGCACTCTCAATGGTCGCCAACATAATCTCAGGCGCACTACTTCCAAGGGCCATCAAAGTCAAATTGGCCACAGTTTCATTCCAAATCAGGATTTCCCGCTCCACTTTCTCTTGTTTTTCCTCATCCCAGCGCACAATGGTTCTCTTTTTACTTGTGATGACCTCAATACTACACATAAACACATCCGAGGATATTGCAATGCCCATGAAGAAGTAGATCATGGCCAGAATGTAGAGGAAGCCACGAAGCGCCTCTGGCCAAAGGTTTTCAGCTGGAAGCAGTATCCAGGAGGCACAGCGATCTGTGTTGTTTTCCACGATCTCCACCACCCGGCCATTGCTGTAGTATTCCGCGTGCTCCATGGTCTTTAGTAAGTCACACTACCCTCAATACACGGACGTCGTCATCATCACACATACCCTGAAACAGAGAAACTTTTAAGATAGAGATAATCTTCAACTTCTGTGTACCAGTTTTAACCCTTTAAAATGCTGAGAGCAACACTTTTCCATTTAGTTTCTAAATTCTATTCTTAGGCTGTTAAAAAAACTATCCTATGGTGATTCTTAAGAGCTCCTCTAAGATTTTATCAATCTTAAGTTAGCCTCCAAACCTCAAGACGACATAAAACTCTTAGAGGCCAGGTTGAACCTTCCCACATTTCAGCCTAAACAAGCTGTTGAAAACCTACCCTGTGACAATTTGTTTAAAAGAGCCTCCATAGGTCTTTTAAACAAGTTGTCACAGGGTAGGTTTTCCAACAGCACTAGGAATTCAGTTTTAAATCCTACTAAAAACCAATTTTGCACTTTAAGGGTTAACTGTTTGAGTGTGAGTGCAACAGCATTGTCAAAATTATAAACCTAGTATATATAATAAAAACAATCTTTTGGTAGCGTATTTCAGTTTCAAGAGTTACAATTCCAAATTTAGCACTCATTCATGTTACCCCTTGCAAGTTGTATGTGTATGTTTATTGAATGTATATATAGCAATTACTTCATGTGAACTTCATCATGCAAAACAACTGAAAGGTTGCACTTCTCAATGATAAAAGAGATCAAAGAGTTAAATATGTATAATAAATGCTTTTCAGTGATTTGTCTGGCACATGTTACATGCACTAACTGATGACTCTTTAAGTCAACTGTTTACCGTAGTATTTTGCTGTGGTATGAATTTGCTTGCATCAAATATGAACAGTCAGCTTAAAAGTGTTATAGGGCCACAGCTCTGTTAAAGTTTATAATACAATTTAAATATTTAAACTTCATCTAGGTATGTCCTAAAGCCACATGTCACATTGGGTTTTTCTATCTGTAATAGTTTCTGAGAAAAATTTTCCCCACTAGAAGAAATGCACTAAGTAAAAAAGAACGTAACAAGGGCCGTAACTCAGTAAAACATCGTAGCACAATTTCGTCGCGAGGGGGGTAACAAATTTGGGGATTGAGAGAGAAAATTGCTAAAAACATGTTTATCAAAACCAATCTTAACACCATGTCTTCTGACTGCAATGCACTGAGTTCCCTGATACTCCAGCTTAATCATCACCTCTTTGTAGAGCCCTGTTCCTTGCCACATACATAACCCTTAATGGTATCTGTGACATCATTACCATTTGCAAACACGTAACCCTATAGGTGTGATTTCAGTTTCGGTAAAAGACAAAAGTCTAAAAATAGAAAATGAGGGGAATGTTTACAGTTCAGCACCACGCCTGAATGGATATTTATTTTACATTTTTCTTTTGTAGCATCTTGTAGACAATGTAATTTATCAATAATGTATTCTCCATTAATCATGTGAACCCTTAAGTAGATAGTCAATCAGGATGATTGATGCCTTTGCAGACTCAAAATATTGACTTTGGCAACTAACGACATTTGCTTGAACTTCTTCGGTAAAAGAGGTGGAGGCTATGTGACATGTTTCCCTGGTTTGCTGTACAATTTGGACTCAAGAGTCAAAGTGACGGATCTAGGTCTTTTCTTGAGTTTTAATCTTTTTCAATGTGTTATCTTGATGCCTCAATCTAATACTCAAGCCTACCACCTTTTGATCCTCTGTGAACATTCAGGGAATCTATCCTGCAGACAGCTTGCTCATATGAGTGTCAGTTGTAATGGTTTCCATAGAATTGGGTACCTTTTCACAGATCTATTATAAATTTATGACGTTTCAAACTATCTTTCTTAGCTAATGGTTTAGGTTTACAAATACTAAAAATTATTGTAAACTGTACACTTTCCAAAGAAAAACAAGTTTTTCTTTGGAAATTGCACAGTTTACAATGATTTTTTAGATTTTGTAAACCTAAATTATTGGCCTAAAGAAAAGGTTTACGTCACAAATTTATGATAGTTTTGTAAAATCTTCCTATGAAACAAGAAACTAGTGGTATTTGCAATATGTTTAATAGTAATGAATGTATCAAGCAGCGTTTAGATTCAAAGTTTTCCTCTACTGTGTCTTATTATGTGTGTAGCTAATACCAACAATACATTTAACTTTTTAAACACCCAAATTACGCACCCCAAACTTTTATTTGCCCTCCGACATAACAAAATATTTGTGTATATTTAGTTAATAAAAGCTACAGCTTCTTTTCTTTCTAAATTACTAGAGATTACGTTTTTAACACCCAATTTAAACTGCATTTGATATTAAAAGTCCACATATGTTAATAGTACTTCAAACTTTTTAAAAACTGGTTAATGTCTAGACACACTGTATTCAAACATCGGAGTTAAAAAGAAACTCTTAAAATGCTGAAAGTAACATTTGCCCATGTTACAGTCCAACTTATATCCACATTATGCATATAGGAGCTCTTTTAAATAAATTACCACAGGATAGGTTTTCAACAGTACAAAGTGGTCACAGTTTTAAGTTCTACTAACCCTATTTTAGTACTTAATCTTCAAAGTACAGTCTTTCAACACAGCTTAAACATTCAAAATTTAGAACAAGTCTTCTCAGGTGTTAAAGTAAAGTAGAATAACCATGTTCAGTAAGCTTTACATACTGCTGCCCTGGGTCTGTCTATAAGGACATGCATATCACAGGGTTGTGTGTGAGGTCTGTATTCATTGCACTGATCAAAGTGAAAAGACATGAGGATATCAGAGGGTTATGTCTTGTCGGTACTTATTACACTGATCAAAGTGACTAGGTATGTTTTATTTTCATGTAAAAAGTAACCTCTACACCTTGCAACAGAAAAGTAATCTTACCAAGTCTCAATCACCACCTTGTCACACCAATATCTACAGTATTACACGAAATCAACACTATCCAGTGTACACTCCTTCTTTTATGGCAAACAGAAAAATAAAGTTTGTCACAACACTTGTATGTTTACGCAAATTTGACACTGAGTTTCCCCTGGCTACAAGTGAATCATACAGCCTCTGTGTATAGTCATTTTGTAACCTATTCAATCTCGGCAAAGAAAATCCATACAAACTTACATAAGGCACGACCATGTCACTCAAATGGTAGTCGACTACAGCATAAGTAGCTGATATTCTCAACCCAATTATACTCATACCCAGTGGATAGGTATAATGCTTGCAAATCTTCTTAGACATTGAATTAAGAGGACAAAAGCTCAGGAAAAGCTATTGACTACCACAGAAAACTACTTTAGAGAACTAACAACATACCTGTTTGTAATTTCTACAGATCATCAAGGGTAGCCAGTTCAATCAGTTTGAATGCACAAGAATCATTTGCATGATATTTAAGTTTGGTGTACACATAGTGCAAATATCACTTCTGGTTGAATAGTCATACTGTGGAGAATTATGTTATAACATACGTCATTTATACAGTATGTTGCAACATTATTGTGTAACTTGTTGCCACTTCTTGTTGTCACTGTTGCCCAGTATACATTGAGTACAATATACCATATTTTTTTAACCAATACTGACATAAAATTAAAAAAATACTTCTCATTTGCGTATTTAAGATATTATATGAAGAACTAAAACTGTTCATTATTAAAAAGAAAAAACAAATAAGAATATATTCTCTTTTTATAATATAAAATTTGATTCTGTACATGACATCATTACCAAGTGGGAATGTTTCCGCTCTTTAATCAACATCAATTTTGTCATATTAGTTGAAACTATTAAAAACCTTATATAAAACCATACTGTGTATTTTTCAGTGAAACACTAGGACAACTAAACAAAATAAAAAACGCTTCTGCCATATTTGCCAAAAACTTTAATGACCTAAACTGATATTTTGTTTAAATCAGTGTTAAAACCTTAACAAAAATGTCACTCACCAAACTGGGCGAGTACATTTGAAAATAAACTCGCCCAAATTGAATTTGTACTAAAAAATAAATGGTATTATATTGTACGGCATTTATTCTTACTCGCCAGCACGGAAGGGTCATTTTAGGTGCTTACCCAACCAAAAGTACATTAACTCACAGTTTTTAAAAAGTATTTTTTTACTTATTTCTTTTCATTTATAGTTGGTAATTTAAAGTAATGGCTATGGTCTAGTAGTAGCCATGTCACAACCCTACACGCTCCCAGTAACATTCAAACACACATTCTTCCTAATAGCCTTATATTATATGTATTAGGGTGCTGAATTGGAGTTACTAAGACTTACAACTACGACCACCATGTGCTTTTGAAACTTATCCTGTAGTCCTTTGTTTAAAAAGGCTCCAATAAGAGCTCTTTTAAACAAAAGACCACAGGATAATTTTTAACAAGCTCTTTTCATTGGAATTTAGATATTGAAATAAATAAGAAAATTTAGGGCTATGTATTTTAAGAGCTAAACTAAAAATGTATATAAGTTATAAAAATCAATTTTATATATATATAAAATAATGAAAAATGTCTTAAAATATGCATCCTTCCTTCCTGGAAAAGCTGTATCCGCCCTTGCAGACCATATTATACACTGAGGAGATAAAAACAAATGCTATTATAGACAAACACCTGATTATCTTTTTTAAAGCAGGAAGTTGATGGGATTAACACAATTTTTAAAATTTCCTACAAAAAGTGATATTTCATATTATTTACTTTTCTCTGTACACATTTTAAATTTTTTTTGCATCTTCAACTAAAATTGAATCCAGTTTTTAATCACTTTTAGCATATTATTTAAATTTGTGTTGTATTAAAAAAAAATAAATCTCTTTTTAGAGACCTAATACACACATGTATCCAAACATTTTTTTTCTTATTATTCTTTTTAATAATGATGAAATTTGTCAAGTGTCCAAACATTTTAAAGATACTCACATACACACTGCTGTAAACTAAATGTGTTATCACATTCCCTCAGAGTGTGAATAAGTTTCTGACTGCAGTGTTTACATTTGTCACTTATTTGTGACTCAGTCTTATCCTGACAAACCCCATTATAAAACACATCCTGCTCAACAAGGGTGTAAATAACTTCTCATATGTGTAACTAAACAATCTAAATATTTCCGGACTGCATCGAAATGACAAACAATAATCAACCTTTTTAGCACTAAATTTATTTTAGTTAAAATTAAACTGTGGTAATTTTAAATCCTGTGGTAATTTGGTAATTTGAGATTAGTAGGACTATTACCTGTGACTCCTCTTTTGCTGTTGAAAACCTGCTTGTGGTAATTTGTTTAAAAGAGCTCCTTTAAAAGAGCTCTTTTAAACAAATTACCAAAGGATAGGTTTTCAACAGCCTAAATGTTAGGCTGGACATTATAAACCATAAAACAATCGATTTCATAAGCGCTTTAAGAATAGAATAATTTTAGTAACACAATGTGGAACAGTGACAACAATGTCATTAGCACTTCAGCAGTTAAAAAAATAAACATTTTAAAAATATTTTTATGCCAAAGAGTCCTTACCCTTATTCCAAATGAACTGTTCTTAGAATCAAAGCCCTCAGGTCTTTACGCCACATCAACAAATCCAAACTTATTCCCATCCCTTTGAACTCCCCTGACGTCAGAGCACTCCTATGTATAGTAGATACACACCGCCCAGGCACCTTCTAATATTATCTGCCTAATGACACTAGGCCTATTTTTACAAAGAAACAGCCATCAGATGTTCGTGTTTACAAGGCAAACTTGGAAGGTGCTCTAGCTCAAGGCTGACTTGAGGTAAGGTCAGTGTTTGCCCTGACCATGTTCAACCCATCACCACCGGAGGGAGGGATATGTATGCCCCTGGTGGGGACAAGAATAGGGGCTGGTTAGTTGGGAGTGATAACAAGATAGGCTTCTCCCATCCTTGACATGCCCAGATAACATTTTCAAATCTGCACTTGAAGAATGTTCAACTTTGCCACACACTGTAAACATGATTACCGGTAGTTCGGATGGTCTATCTTGAAAGAGTTATATTTAAACAAACACAATGTAGGATGATAACAATTATCAGCATGTAACACATGAGGGTACAAAGTTTGTTTTGCCAAATTAGTTTTAAATTTACATGAGCTGCTTAATCCGTAATCTTCGGCTGGGGGTGTAATGATAAGGCAAAACAATATTGCATTGTGCATGGTCATGAATAGCAGCATGTACCATGTATTTAAATGCTTGTTTGTGAGCGAATGAGGTTAAATACATAGTAGTTTATTACAAAAGAAAAATCAGCTCATCATTTTTCTGGTTATGAAATGAAGTGAAACCTGCAACTTTAGTCAATAGTGGAGAATCCATCATAAGACTACAGTTCAACATTACATTCTACTTTCACTGTACGTGTGACTGGTCTCTCCCAGCAGTATACAGGCAGGATTCAAACTTTTTGGCCTATGGTTGAATGTGTAAGAACTGAATAAATGCGCTCCTTCAACTGGACAAATAAGTTTGTTTACACTTACAAAAAAGTTGTTTTTTTTTAAAAAGACATTTTACAACAATTTTGGCATTTGAAAATATATTTTTTTGATTTTCAAGAACCTAAGGCCAGATTATTTTTTTTCAATTGGTTTACAGACTTAATTATAAAAAAAATTGGGTGGGAAAAACATAAAAATAACAATTTTGGCATTTGAAAATATCATTTATTGATTTTCAAGAACCTAAGGCCAGATTTTTTTAAAAATTGGTTTACAGACTTCCTTATAAAAAAAATTGGGTGGGAAAAACATAAAAATTAAAGTGTCTTTTGGTACTTTTTTTTTATTGTTATCTCAGAATCATTGTGTTGGGAGGTACAAATATTTTTTAAAATAGTCAACTACAAAAAAGCTTTTTTCAACTTTTGTGCTTAAAAAGAAAAAGAAAATTATTATTTTTATTGAAGCGAATTTTTAAGTTGGAAGTATAAAAAAAATAAGTGGAAAGTGATTTTGTCTCCTAACTTTTGGATTTTTTTATTCAAAGCAAAAAAAGTAACGCCCAATGTGTTTGTTTTTTTCAAATGTTAATAAAACCTAGGTTTTTTTATGAATAGCAAGACAGACATGGAATTTAGGAAATAGAATGTACTTGCTCAAAAGGGAAAAAATATTTAAAAACAAACACTTCTTTTGCAATAAAGTATCAATTCTAAACGACAATATCATTAACACTTTTTAAATTCTATATTTAAAATTATAAGCAAGAAATTAATTATTTTTTTCTTAAAATATCGCCTTTATTAAAAAATCAAACAAGTACCCACCAACAGTAAACAATATGCCTACATGCCAACATGAATGTGCAAGTCATGTTGGACTGAAGCTCATACATGGTGGCACATTTCACAAGAACATAGACTCACAAGTGGTCTGGGCAGCGCCTCGATCGCTGCCTATTGTTGCAATTCACAAGTTATTTCTGTGTTTGATACCAAGGGGTAGATCATATACCTCATGCCCACTTGCCAAAATATGCCAGCTAATTTTAACTCCCAATGCCCACGGCTAGCTGCGAACTGAAGAACACAAACCCATGGCATTGTTCTGTAGTAGGCAGCTTAAAAAGCTTGGTGGCTAGGATTAGAAATAATTCTCCTTTCCATAAGCCCAGTGCTGGTTAGAATTGGTCGCCTCTCATAGTAATATGTCCTCTCAATTATTTGGAATGAATTCATAGGAACTGCTTTGTACCTCAGCTCATAAAATTCCAGAGGAGTCACCAATATTATTTCGAACCTGGCTGGTATTCTGTCTGGCCCTGTGCTAGTTACCGTGTTGTGCAGTTACAAACTTACACACCAGTCAAGCTTTGCTTTCACCTTACCAAAATAGATCCGTCAAAAAAATGCTGTTTGTCTAAACTCTATTCACAATTACAAACATAAACTCTTTACCCTAAAAATGGCGAATTTTGATTGGTTAGACTTAAACCTGTAACTACTTTGAAAAGTCTGAAAACCTATCCTGCAGGAATTTGTTTAAAAGAGCTCCCGGGGGAGCTCTTTTAAACAAATTACCACAGGACAGGTTTTGACAGTTTATTTAGGTTTGAGTTTAGACACGATAAAAGACAAAAAGTTGTGCTTAGCGCTCGCTATAAGGGTTAAGCCAATAAGCTGTTATTGGTTTATGTCCTTACATTTCTTTGCTTGATTACAGCCATTCTGTACATAAAACAATTTTCATTAATAATAATGTGACTTACAAATCAATTTTAATAAATAGAAAAGGCATGTTAATATTCATTTAATGAGTTTAATGGACATACAAATCAATAATCTAAATATCACTATTTGTAAAAATCCCAACACACATTTGGTAATTTTAAAAAATCTATGATTATTTAATTTTTTATTTAGCAACTAAATATGGTACTGTCCATTATTTTAAAGATTAAATTTCAATTGTAACCTTTTTGCAGTAGGCCTTTTTAAATTTTAAAATCATTAATTTTTTTAAATACATCTTTCAAAGAAAATGATGGAAAAGATAGGTTATAGCTCAGTGGTTAGCTACATTGGCTATGCAGGCTTTCCTCTTGCAATAAACCTTGTCGCGTAAAATAACTGAAACACTGATGAAAATGGTGTTAAACCCAAACTCACTCCAAGAAAATTACTTTGTTATAAAGTTTCATTTTCACCCTTGCAGTAACTAGGATTTCTTGCAGTCTTTCTTTTTGACTTGGTCTGGGCCCTGTTTCACAAAGCTTCTTGTAAGACTAAGACATCTTCACTTTCATCTTAGTGCTCGTAACGAGCACTAAGATGAAAGTAAAGATGTTTTAGCCTAACGAGAGCTTTGTGGAAGGAGACCCTGCTCTTACCCCAGCTTTCTTGTGTGTTACGGTAGTTCAAAAGCCAGTAATCAATATAGTCATGAAGAAATACTAAGATCTACCTTACTTACAATAGTTTTGTTGAGCGGGACCCTGGCCAATATGTTTTAACTAATAAAAACAAGAGGTATGGTGTGATTTGACCTTAAAAATATGATAATATTTGTTTTTGGTAGCATCGCAATAAAACCTCAAAAACTTTACTAATTTAGACAAGGGTGGTAACTTGGGTAGAAATTTATCATCTATGCATGTGGAGATGCATGTTTTGATAACAGGGGTCGCAATTTTAAACCCTAAACCCAATTTAATACTCCAAGGTTTTAGAATACAAATACTTTGCAACATATATTGGATACATACCGGTAAATGGAAAATCAGTTTGACGTCAATAAACATTCACAGACTCGTTGCATTAGAATGCACCAGAAACACTGATGTCAGTTTTCTCCATACCTTGGTAAAATGAACGTAACAATTGTTTACTTTTGAATGTAAATCATTATATTCAGGAATTACAATCATAGATTCTGTAATCATACCTGTTACGAGTTCAAAGTTCTTTATCAGAACACTTGAGAAAACGCACTCACTCTTAAAAAAAAAAGCCTTCCTTGGTCCTAACAATCATGACTTACAGTTAATCTAGCAAGACCTTCGTAACAAACCTAATACATCAGCGGAGACATCGCAAGCTAATGATTCCTGTACAAAAGGAATTATGGTATATCAATAAGCTTGTTCTTAATTCTAAACAACGTACAGGGGATTATCTGCTGAAGCTGTAGTCTTGAAGGTTGTTAACCCTTATAGTGCTAAGCATTACATCTGTCAATATCAACATCCAAACTTAAACCAACCAAGGCTGTTGATCAACCTATCCTGTGGTCATTTGTTTAAAAGAGCTCCTTCAGGAGCTCTTTTAAACAAATTACCACAGAATAGATATTCAACAGCACAAGATGGCCAATTTTAAGTTAAACTGAAAATCAATTAGCACTGCAGGGGTTAATTGACCTCGCTCCCACCAGCCTTGTCAATTTCACTGTTTAATGTCAAAGTTAAATGCGTCATGTTAATTTGCTTAAAAGAGCCGCTTGGTGGGTTTTAAACAGCACAATTGGTCAGTTTTAAATCACACAATTTTTGTTAACACCACATGGGTTAACTGGCCTGGCTGTGACCTTTTTAACGAGTCTATTCACCAGCAGGCTGCTGAGACAGGAGTAATTAAACTGGTGGCATCCTGGTCCTCATCAATATATAATACCACAAATTCTATATATACACACACTTTAATCTACCTTCGAAACAAAGAACACTCCTAAATCCATCTGTGAAGAGATTTAAAAAATTAAAATAAAGGGTGTAAAATGCAACAAATAAGAAATATTTCCCCACACATTTTTAAAAGAAAGAAAGAACTAATTTAGTTGACCTAATCAACATAAATACTCCTTCCTCTGCTTTTTGCACTATGTAGAGAATATGCCCGGAGGCTTCAATGTTCAAATTCCAACCTAAAGGAGCTTTTTGCAGAAATTTATCTCGAAATGTAAATTTGCGAGTACCTGGGACCTGGGTCTGGTACTGTGAAAATGTTTATGGGACCGTATGTCAATGCAAGGCCAAAAAAATATAAAATGTTGTGGTTCCGATTACATGTCTTTAAAATTTAGGGTAGGTCGGTCGGGAATTTTATTTTTTTTTAATCGAAATATATTTTTCCTGATATCAAATTTTAACCCTTAAAGTGCTGAGTGGATTTCAGCCTATCTTAAAACTGTGACCATCTTGTGCTGTTGAA
>JAULCD010593004.1:2112-13324 GCA_032361085.1 Calliostoma canaliculatum
CCCCCCCCCCCCGCCCCCCCCCCCCCCCCCCCCCCCCCCCCCCCCCCCCCCCCCCCCCCCCCCCCCCCCCCCAAAACACAACTCAGCCTATTAAACGCGGTATAATTATTTATTTGCATTTTATGAAACAATTTTTTATAATTTAATTGAACCAATGTGTACTTTCTGACACCCATTTCATCTAAAAACGAATACACAGTTGTAGGTTGGATTAGAAGGATTAGATTTATGTTTAGTAAGTTATTGTAATGCTTGCTTGATGCGCCGATCTGCATGAGATGGCTCATCAGCGTCAACGTAAAGACAGTTTTTAAGGTCTCAGGCAAGCCTGCTGCCTTGGATTTTATCTAAGAGACCTGTGGAGATTTAGATTTAAAAACGAACTTAACTAGGTCAAATCTCTTTGGCATTTTACTTTTAGATTTTTGTATGAGCTAACTGTCAAACTGTCAAGTATAGTGCGCAGGCACAGCTTTAAGTAGCCCTTTGTCCAGAAAAGACTCTGGGACCCGTTTTACAAAGGCGTCATAACTTTACGACGTCCTAAACCATGTCACTAGGTTCATAGTTTTGGTTAACAAATGCCAAAAATGGTTGTAAACTGTGCACTTTCCAAAGAAAAAGTGCACAGTTTACAAACATGTTTTGCATTTGTAGACCAAATCTATTAATCCAGTGATAAGGTTTAAGACGTCGTAAAGTTATGACGTCTTCGTAAAACGGGGCCCTGGATCAATTTGTAATTATCATTTGTTGCAAAAATGTTTACAGTGTATTTTAAATAGTGGAAATTTAAAGCCAGTTTGCAACGACCACTTTGTTTGAGCTGCAATTGCCTTTCTAATGTTGACGTATTTTGTCATTGAGACACCAAAATCATCAACAAATAGTTAGCCAAAAGCAATATGATTTAGAACTTAAGTGAGACTGTTGATTGTAATACTGAATAACATAACACATAATATACTTCCTTGTGGGACACCCATTTTTGGGTCATAAAAGGGTGAAAAAAGGGTAAAACCTACACAGACAAATTAAGACACTAAAATCATCAACAAATAATTAGCCACAAGCAATATAATTTAAAAAATAAAACTATGTATGCAATCTTGAAAGCAAAAATCAAATAAATATTTTAGGATGCCTAACTTTTACAAGGTGTCATGTGCTTTTTCTAAAAAATATATATATATTCTTCAGGCATTTAGAAGTTTCGAAGTCTAAAGAACTGTATGGATGTCAACTTATTAAGTTTCGGAGTATATTCTCACCCAGGTGAATGGTATGCAATTGTGTGAAGACCTACATATACAACATAATAAACGGACATAACAATGCATTTATAATTAGTGCATTCAATTAACATGTTCGCTATTGGATGTCCCTTACACCATCGTGTTTATAAACAAACTTTAAAGGTGGCCACCATTTTTGTGTGTTCGAATAATTTGTCTATCAAAAACAGTTGGTGGTGGGGTTATGGCGCAGAAAAAGTGCCAAAGCACTCACAGTAGAGTTAAATTATGATTATCATGACAAAATCGTATGCAGAAGAAGCATATAACTAAACAAAGCAAAATATGCGATTTAGCAATCACACAGACATGCAAACTCAGTGGAAACGTCAAAATAACAAATAGAATCGCACATCATGTTTCTAGCGATTTGCCATACATACCGGTTGCCTCTGTGTGTCTACCATAAAACTTCTTAAATGCTCTGATTAATCCAAAGATTGTATAGCCTTGATCAAAAAGTTTGGGTGTAAGAAAATAATTTATTTTCATAAAACTGGTAAAACCTAACATGCTCTTAAAAGGCATTTGTACACACAATGTTAATTTTTTTCTTTAGATTTTGTTGGGTTAAAAAATGTTAAACTGGATAACATATAAATTTGGGCATGTGTTAAATTCTATTATTTGTATTATTTTTGATATACAAATATTGTTTTTGTAAAACACATTTAAAAAACGTTCAATAAGTTCGTCCCTTATAACCTCCTTTCATTGTGACGTAATTGAAGACGTCATTAATCATTCAGAATCATTCACCTACAACATGTGATCTTTGATGAATTTGACTGCGTGTAAAATACGCCTGTATAGCTAGCTTTTTGTTAAATCCATTACACTATGCGAATTTGGCCTGACAGAATGTCCCCCAACAAATTAGAGCACTTAAATTCAATTGTTCATGACTGTATCAAAATGTTACAAAATAGCTGCGTCACTCTGAACTGACACACCTTATCAATGTGTTTACAACATTGTTCAACAATTGTTTCCTTTTCTGCACTCCATGGCCGTAGCTGCCTGACTTTGGTTATTATAAACATATTTCGGTCAGGGTTTGCATTTTGGGTCGACTTTTAAGCACCGGATCATAATTATAGGATTCAAAATTATAAATTGAATACGAATCTGAGTAGGAAACCATGTTGGACTTCAATTACGTCACAACAAAAGGAAGCAGTCCAAGGACCGTTTTCAAACAGGTTAAAAGGAGACATTTTAAAATTCCAAATTATAAAAATTATGCTTTGTCAGACACTTTTTATTGTTTTGTGTATTTTTAAAAACACATTTTCAACCCCATGCAGGTAATGTTTAGTAATTTAAGAAAAGTCACATTTTTGTGTATAAATGGCCTTTAAATATTTCAGAAGTGTGAACACCGTACACGCGTAAGCTGGCACTTTTAGAATGTTACTTGACATGAAAGGGTAATTGACAATAGAAAAATGAAAGTCGTCCCCGTTTATCAAACAGATTAGTGCAGAGGTTTTTCGTCATTCTGAATCTCTATGCTAAGATCAAGATAAGAGACTAAAGTTGGCTTCTTAGTTGTTTCTTCGATTTCCAGTTCAGGTGGACAAATTAGATCAAAGATACTCATTTATCGTGTCCTTATTGAAGGAAATGAGGTCATTTATGTATCTGAAGCTAAGATTAAACTTTTTGGCTGTGTATACTTTCTTTGATTTTACAAAATTTGTTGAAAATGCTAATTTATAAGCATAGAGAAACATATCGGGTAGAAGTGTAGCATAGTTAGTGCCCATGGGGATACCGACTTCCTGTCTAAATATTGTTCACTTAAATTTGACCAGTTGTCAATCAGGAAATCTAGCAATTCACATATTTCGGTCTCAGAATATTTCTTAGCTGCGTTACTTTCTGTCTTGACAAGTCAATCCAGGAATAGTCTAACAAACTAATTGATCCACTGTATTTTTTTCTATTTAATGAAGTCACGCTGATTAGCTTACAAGTACCAAACATAACTATCGCTTATTATGCGTTCCACGGTTTTGATAAACATCTTTGTTAGAACTATTGGGTGACGATTTGATGGATCTATAATAAAGTGTTACTGAAGTAATTATTCCCAGGTTTGAACACAATAGTAGTAATGTGGCCGGATAGTAAATTTACCTATTGTCTTCAGTCTATTAAAATACGCCTCAGGTGGTTTGTTAATAAGATGTTGGAACAACTGTCAGTTAACATCTCTGGGAAGTGCTGCCATTAGCGTTGAAATAAAAACTGATATAAAATTGATCTTATATTAAACTTGCAGGAGCTCTTTTAAACAAATTATCACAGGATAGGTTTTCAACAGCTTATTTTGGCCGATATAAAATTGATCTTATATTTTTGTGGAGCATTACAAACTTTTAAAAGTTTAACGTTTTTATACTTACAGTCACAAGCTGTTTGAAACATACTGTTAAAATAAGCCCTATTTGTTTCCGGGTTTGCTGCAGTTTTTTCTAAATGTATTATGCTTGTTTTTTGTTTGTTATTTACCTTTTTTCTCTATTCTTTCTTAGATAAGATTAAGTTATTCTAGACGTTTCACAGAGCGATCTTAGTGTTAAAATGATCGTAAGCATTTTTTAATCAATGTCCAGTGTTTTTTATCATATGCTTTTGACTGTTGTAGCGTAAAAATCAGTTTGGAACCAGTGTCGAATGGGTGCGTGCGTACGTCATAAGCCAATGTTATATTTTAGCACTTATGATCAACTTATCCTAAGATCGCTTTGAGAAACGGGGCCCTAAAATAGAATCATGCTACTGGATTAATAGTTTGACTGTTACTGTTTACGATGGAAATTTGAAAAGGTTGGTCAGAGAAAACTGGTCACCGGCACACACGTCTCCATGTACTGACTGAGTAAAACGTACTTGAGGACAGATAAAGTATAAACAAATCAAAAAGGGTAAACTAGTCTTAAAACGATGAAGAGTATTGAACGAAGATGGTTAGATTTGTAATTTATTGCACGGTGATGCAGTTTTTTTTTATTTAGGGGTATTTCAAGATTGATTAAATACCATCTGATTGATTGACCAACTAGTAATGATTAAACATCTAAGTCATTGTAGAATGATAAATAGAATCTTATCCTAGTTTCTTCTAGTATCAAATATATTAAGACTCGTTAATAAAAGTTTAGAACTCCTTGGTAAACTACAGAGTTGTAAAAAAATTATCAACTTGTATGGATGTATTTGAAATTCGGGTGAGATTTTCTGTATAATAAAGTATTAACTGAGAATAATGCAATTGTTGTAAATAAAGTTAAACATAAAATTGAAAATTAGTACATGTACGGAGAATCTCACTCGAGAGTCTTTTGGTATCAAATATATGAACATTCTGTATAAAATGTTTTATGACAGTTTTCTGTTCTTCCATAAACAATTCTTTGCTGCATTTGACTACTGTGATGTCACAAGGATGAGACAACGTGATGGCGGCTAAACAGCTGACACTAAAGAATAATACATGTCGAATACTGGCGTCATGGGGATCTCTACACCTCAGTATTTCACACAGTGAGTGTCTTTTGAACATTTAACACAATCGTTCAGAACGTTGATGACAAATAAAAGAAAGAAAAATTGTGAAAATACTAAAACGCACGAAATCAAAATGCGCGAAATCTTTGACACATGCCAGTTGGAATGTAAGCAAAGACACAGAAGTGAGTGATGTGGGTAAAGTCATATCAGAAAGTCTGAATTTGTTATCTGGAGAAAACATGGACCTACCGCAACCACAACCAGTGCAATCGGCCCCCAGCCACGACGGGATGTGGACCCCACCCCAACACTACCTACCCTACATTTTAACACATAGTCAAGGATCATATTTGATTTAAAGCAGATACTACTAAATGTTCTCAAAATATTATCGAAGGGTTTCAATATTAGAAAACAATAATAACACCATTACCACAATAAATAACATAAACAAAATAATCACAAACAACATCAATTTCATCAACTATATGTCATATATGGGAATAGAATGAAAATATATTCTGTGTCACTTTGCGTGGTTAAGTCCGGTGTGGGATTTGAACCCACAAATATTAAGATCAGCCAATAACCAATTGTGTATTGCTGAATGTCAGTGAGAATAATTTGTGACATTACAAATAACAATAATAATAATAACATTAATAACAATAACAACAACGACATTTTCCACACTCACCTTCAGCTACAGTAGCTGTGAGGGCAATCACGATACCAACTACGTTGAACATCTTGTCTGTCTGTCTGTCTGGTGGTTAACGTCAGCTTCAAAACGACGTTATTGAGTTGACGGAGCTTCTCTCTGTGTGGGTGAACTCTTTACTGCCTGTAGCTGTTGTACCGACTGGGATCTGACATAAGCTGCAGCGAGCCACGGGACCAAATGGTTTGGTATTCATAATATAAAATCGTTGTAAACTGTGCACTCCCTGATTAAAAAGGTCGTTTTCTTTGGAAAGTTCACAGCTTACAATACTGGCATTTGTAAACAATATACGTTAGCGGTGTGCTAATAGCTTCGTGTACTCAGACAACACTTTGTATTTAAGTAAAAATTAGAGATCAAAGTTAGATATAAATATAGTATGGTACGTGTGTAATTATAATTTAGCTTTTAAGTAATTTGTATACAATCGACATCTATTTTCCTGGGAGATCGATACAATGCAATGAAGAAAGTAACGTTTTGTTAATACACACTATTCATCATTAAATACATGAACCCCATCCATTTATATTTTATCTTAAGTCAACAACAATATGCACCGAGTTCCCACTGACAAAAGCGATCATAATGGATGACAGTGTAGATATTTTAAATACAATCAATGCAAGTTAATAACTGGAATCCTCCTCCGACATTATTGTCTGTCGTTATTACCGCGAGATAAAGAAAAATACTTTTCAAAACCACGATAAACATTAACGCCAAAGATTGATCTGGCTCTATTGTCTGTCACACAGATGACGTTAGACATGAAGACAATGTTGACTTGAAAGATGCATGCAGGGATCACTGAAATTTAGTAAAGAAACCAGACCCGTTCCTTAAAGCCATCTTAGGCTTAGTTGATCATAAGTGCTAGAATGTAACATTAGCTTACGACTGTCGTAGCGCGGAACCAGAACTCTTACGATCAATTTAGCTCAGACAGCTTTGAGGAACGAGACACGCCTATCCCTGAGGACCGTTTTACAAAGCCACCGAAAATTAACAATATCGTGGACAACGTCACTGAACCATTTGATTTGTAAAACAGTTATAGTTGACTTTATTGGGCCTTTGATTTAAAGATCATTAGTCAACCCTAGTATTTAGACACAAATTCAAATTCACTGACATTTAGCTCACATGTGTTGCTGATAAAAGTAAAAATGTGTCATTTTTTAGAATCAATTTACACAGAAATCTCACATTTTAAATGTGTCTTTTAGCCTTTCCGTGTTGCCGTGTTTTACCCATTTTTTCACGTTAATATTATTTTCAATTCTGTTAGTACATTAAGAAGTAATGCTGCACAGTTCAGGATTTTTTATGTCAACTTCCAGTTTGTAAATTCACGACGTTTGATGAATGAGCAAGCATATGCCCAGAAACGCCGTGAAATTACCATATAGAAGTAGGAACTAAATATTAATTTCGTTGACTCAGATTGCATGAAGTTACAAGATCATGTCGTTTTACTTTCTTTACAACAGTTGTACTTATTATATCAGTCTTTACTGATCTTAAGTCTTTTTGATAAATGTTCAGGAACTGTCAGTAACTCTCACATAATTAATACTTTAAAAATGATTTACAAATTTAAGGTAAATTTTAACCATCATTTTTGTGTTCAACTTTGTTTAAGTAAGTATAAGCAAGTAATAGTATCTTGGTGAGATTTCTTTAGGTAGATTTCTTTGTTTTTAAATGTGCTTTTAGTTTTAACTGTCGGCGGTATTTACAAAATGGCAGATTTCCAATTATTTTTGTTTTCACTTCTGCAAAGTTTACGGTCGGCGGATCCGTAAAACAAAAAATAAAAAAGTGTGGCCTTACCTAACACCATGTCGCCTAAAGTCGTTTCTTAAAACATTGCAATAAAGGGTGAGTGATATTTATGGTTTTGTATTTCAAAAGTAACCAGTTTGACTTCTTTGTTATTTAGAAGATGAATAACAACAGACATAAAAAGTTTCATAGATGGCAGTTAGTTATGCTTGACAACGGGACAAGAATCATCGCATCCTACTGTATAATCCTTATTGATCGCATCTTCATTAAATATCAAAATACCAAAGATCAATTGGTCTGTTAAGGATGACTTTGTTAGCATGCAGCAAGCTCTGTCTGTGATTTAATTGTTCATACAAAGGGAATGACAACAGCATGAAATCATTAATTATGGTTATTTTTAATCATCCATAAAAGTTTGTCACATTCTGTAATCACAACATCTAAAATGCAAACGGTTCAATTTCCAGGGTGTTGAAGACTTTTTTGCGAATGTCTGTAATACTACCCAAAGCTGCGTTAAACAATAACTCCCTAACTGTTGATTATCCAATGGTATTTTGTTTAAAAGAGCTTCTGCAGGATCTCAACAAATAATTACAAGATAGGTTTCAAAAGAATTAGGTAGTCACAGTTTTAATTCCTTCTAAAATCAACTTGACACTAATAGGGTTCAAGAACGTTTGCCTCACTTTTGGACAAAGTGTCTTTACAAATGAGCCCCGTAGGGCACCAGGGACCCGTTTTACAAAGAAGTCACAATTTTACTACGTCCTAAACCATTTCACTGGGTTAATGGATTTGGTCTTCAAATGCAAAAAAATGGTTGTTAAGTGTGCACTTTCTAAAAAACAACTGTGTTTAAAGTTTAAGGCGGATTTATCGGCTTTGCTATTGCCCCTGATGCCCATTTGCTTAAAACAAAGTGATTCATAAGTAGTTAAAATATCCTTAACTGTAGAGTGATTTGCGTTACAAATTTTCATTGCCAGCTAAAGGCAAGATAGATAGTCCAAAAATAAATTTTGGATTTTTTAATATGCTGATAAAAAAGAAGAATGGCCTTAGCTTCTGCAATGAAAATTGAGTTGCCATCATGCAGCCTTGAAGTTATAGTTATAGGAGGGGTGATAGTTGCAGCTGCCACGATAAGACCATATTCAGAACAATCAGTATATATGGCCTTGTGATCAGCGAACTGATCACCAAGTTCGTGAAACTCCTGTTGGAATATGAAATTGTTTGTGTGTGATTTTTTATGTTTAGTTAGTTGTAGATTAACGTTAGGCTGTGTTGGAATGGTAAGGCAACTCTGTTTTGTGATAGAAAGAAGGTTGATATCAACATTGTCAACAGCTGTGTATATTAGAGACCGAATACACATATGTATGTAGGATTAGAAGGATTATTTTAAAATCAGTGATATATTATATAGTAGCTTGATGCGCCGATGCAAGAGATAGCTCATCAGCTTCCACGTGAAGACGTTCAACAGGAAAGGTTGTGAAGGCCTAAAGACAAAGCCTTGGTGGTGGAATATATTTAACATTTAAAATAAGAGAAGCGGGTGGATTCATTTATGATGGTTTGTAATCTAGTTTTGAGCAGATTAGAGATCTGTCAAGATGAAGAAAAAAAGTTTTTTTCAACTTCACCTCATTTAGAATATAAAATTACATCAAGTAGTCTTGGTACGTTATACGTTTAGTTTTTTTTGTGATGGATGAAATTGATAGTTTGATCCAACACATATTTTCAGGCAAAATAAAAAAAAATGTACAAGAGTGAGCGTCAGGGGTATCAAACATCCTTAAATATATAAATAGAATAAACTTTACCAGCCAGTAAATAGTTCACTGTTTATAACTACGTACATCAGCAGCTTAGGAGTTAATTGGAGAAAATATAGGATTACATTCGCTGCTATAGTCCGTTTGACGCCAAATGAGAACGATGAATTGCCAATTGACAGTGGCCTATGATTACATTCGATTATATAGTCCGTTTGACGTCTTGGAGACATAACATGATTGAGAAAGTAGCACCATGAAATTCAAATTAAAACATAAATGCAGCCATTGTTTGTCAATATACACAGTAGTATTTAGTTTATGTATATTAGAACACGTTAAACATTAGGGGTGTCACGATACGCTGATACATCGCGATATTTTCTCTGACGATGCAATACACAATACAGTAGTTAGTGTATCATTTCATAAATATTTTTGTTTGTATTTGTATCGTTTTAAATCAATTTCTACATCAATATTAACGTTAAAATAAGCTGTTAGTCAATATGTTAGCTAAAAGGAACATAAACAGTGGACATAATAATATGACAAACAAACAGATATCAAAGTATCAGCCCATCAGGAACTTGTATTTTGGTGGTTGACAAAACTTGACATTGCTTCAATTTGTTTGTGATAAAGTGCCAAAGTTTATGTTCTTTCCATTTTTTAAAAGATTTAAAGTTGCTCAATTTTACCTCTCTCTTCTGACACAAATGTCGCAAAACTGTATCGTGATACATATCGTATTGTGAGGTAAATGTATCGTGACACACCTATTAATCATGTTCTGTACCTAATGCTAACGTATAACATGAAATGATTACTGATAACGTTTTTAATGTCAAAAGCGAAAATTGTAAGAATTTTATACCAATTTCGGTCAATGATATTTATATTTGCAGGTCCATCAGCGTCATTTTAATTGAACGATGCAATGATTGAAAAAAATAAAAGAATCATAACAGTGTACTTGAAGTATTTATTGTTAGTCAACATCGTCAAAACAAAAAATCTCAGGGCCCCATTCCTCAAAGTAATTGTTAAGATTATCGAAATTTATTTGTTTAATGTCCTGTAGGGGTGTTTCTTATCAACGGTTCACGACTGTCGTAGCGCAAATGACACCGGTTCCAAAGCAATCTGTGCGCTAAGACAGTTGTAAGCCAATTTAATATTTTAGCACTTACAATCAACTTGGCCTTCGGTCGCTTTGAGAAACCGGACCCTGACATAATAAGCAATCTATTAATAAATTACAACAGTAAGTATGTGCTAAAACATTGGGTTAATGGGTTCAGTTTACATAATCATTGTTAACTGATAATGTCATAGATAATGTTGACAAAAAGTGTATCACTTCTAAACTAAACAAATTGGCACAATGATATTAAACAAGCAAAGTGAGCACATTTCAGTTAAGCAATTATTTTATAATTGCAACACAATATCTAAAGATTTCATTCCAATTTTTTAAAATGCTCGTGTGATGTGAATATAACTAGAAAACAAAAATCTATGATGTAAATTCTACAATATTCTGGTAGAATAGTTTAAAGATACATTAAAATCTATTTTTATGAAAACATGTACATAAACACCAAAGCTACAAACATATATATTGTGCTTTTACGTTTTACTTTTCAAAAAGTCCCTTACGAAAGTTTCACACCGTTTCATAATGTTGGTGGTCTAAAGGTCAAAGAGATCATGATTGAAAAGTGAAAACTATTTGTTTGTCACCAGACACAACAAGAAACACAACACAGAGACCTGTTACCGTGGTATGTTATGTTAAAGTCTCTTTTCCGAGGCAAGTGAGTGTAGGATTCAAGACTTGGTCGCCTCTGATCTGAATACGTTTTACAGTCGATCTGATAACAGGGTACAGTTGTTGATGTCAATATGATGTATTTGAGTTAGGTCATCGTGTTAACCCTTACCGTGCGGCAATGTTTTTTAAAATGTTAAAAATCTTGAGTGACGTGTCCTGGAGTAGTTTTCAGGATTTCGCCTATCCCAATTAGTGCCTCACCCAACATCACTGCCTGTATATTCATGCGGCTCACGGAAATATCCGGGTCAGGCTA
>JAULCD010593115.1:0-13324 GCA_032361085.1 Calliostoma canaliculatum
AATGTGCCAGTCAGCAGGAGTAATCAACAAGTTAAACTAAAAAACCCATTCACACTCAGTACATATTTTGATGTCTGACTGCTTTGTAATACAGACATACCTCTGTAAAAAAATTAAATAATAATTCATACAAAGCGAATGGCTACTTACATTCACACAAAATGAAATAAATGATGCATTAACAATATCATTCATTATTATTTTTTTCGCGAAACTTGATTATCTATTTCAGTTTTAACAAGTTAACCTCTGTGTAAACATGCGCAGTTCTATGCGCGAATTACTATCCCAAGTCTCCTTAACAAAGAAAACATAAAACGCGCACAGAACTCTGCTGTCAGGATAAGATGTTTCTTAGTTATACAAAACCGTAAGTTGAAAAACATTTTTTAGTGATAAATGACAAAAGGTATTTTTAATGTTGAGTTTTAAGTTTTGCAATTATTGTCATGCAGGTTGTCTTAAAGTGGTGTGAAAATGACAGACCTACATAAATTCAAATCTCTCCCGTAAACTCTAAATCTCTCTCTTTTAAAATAGGAAGTAAGTATATTTGAACCTGTCTATACTTAACAACGCCGCGTGGGCACTATCGATTAAAATCTACAAACTTATAGTTGAGAACTTTTGAATGTCCACTTTTAAGATGATGAAGAAGCAAGCAACGAACAAGACGTTGACATCCAGAACTCCAGAACTATATGACTTGTCACTTCTTAAAGAATTAGTCTATAAACTACAAACCAAGACAATAACAAAATACTTCATTCACTTATTATATAAAACAATATAAAAAGCCCGTGACGTCAACATTTGTGACTACTTTGTGAAAAGCCAACCAGATAGACAAACCAGGCCCCCTTTTCTCAAAGCGATCATAGTATTAAGAAGTTCGAAAGTGATTTTTAAACAATATACTGCGGACTTGTTTCTTTTTATAGGCTTACGACTGTCGTAACGTAGAGATCGATTTGAAGTTGGTGGCACCGAGAAGGCACCGGATCCAAAAGGATCTCTGGGCTACGACAATCATAAGCCAATGTTATTTTCAGCAGTTACCACCAAAGATGTCTTTGGGGAACGAGGCCCAGTTTATCCTTCCACACGAACGTAGGGAGTAACCATTGACACAAAGGCTCTCTACCCCAAAGCCACTCTGTTTAAGAATGTCTGCGGTGGGGGAATGAAGTTGTAGAGTATTGTTGGAGAACTAAAATGTCCAAGCCCTGCATATGTGTGGCTAATGCTTAAACCTTGAGTTTCAGTTGGGTTTTTTTTTTAAAAGAGCTTCTTTTTCTGTAAAAATGGTTTATTGTTAACGGCAGAGAAAAATAACAAAGCTCGTGGAAAACAGATAAGGAATTGCTCAGACTTGTCGTAACTCATTAAAGTCTACACTAAAGCTTTAGATAAAAACAGATTAGTAAAATGATAAATTCTATACCATTTTGAGATATTTTTTTACCTTATAAATGAAGTCGTCCGTAAACATGCAATGGTTTTAGTTTAAATAATGTTAGTAGCTTGTGTGGGGTAGTAAGTCAATACAACCAAACACACGTGGCGTGATTCACGGTAATGGTGTTAATTAACTGTCAATGTTCTGTCGTAGTTGGCGCTTCTATTTTGCCGTGTATGAGTTACTACAACAATACAGATTACACAAATAACAAGGTTGGGAATGCGATTTGTAAAAAAGAAAACTCTGGAACCAAACATCGTATATAATGAAAGATTGTTATGTGTCGATTCCCAAATTGAAACCTTGCGTTAACCCAGAAATGTGTACACAAAAGATTTTACCGTGAAACTAACAAACAACAAACAAATATTATACTATTAACAAATGTATTACAATAATCCCTAGGTTTACAAATCAGTAGTACTACACACTAATGCACATAAATTACAATGACAATACAAAATAGAGTGATAGTACAATATCAAATGTCAGTACAAAATATTATGTCAGTGGCAAGTATCTAACTACAGAGATCTAAGCAAATGTCATTGATAATGAAATCTATTCACCAAGTGGCTGCTGTAGTCAAGTTGCCAAGAAAGGCACAGGCAGGAATGTCACATGGAATCTGGTCTTAAATGTCTTCCCCAAATGAGTGAAACACCCTTATTTATTGTCTAAATTATTTATAGAATCTTCCCATATGAGAATATTACCAAAACTTCCATACACTTCTGGGAACTTCTAGGGGTTTCCCACAACTAAATTTAGCCATTCTTCTTTTTTTTATAAATATAACATAAATGTTGTGTTTGTCACTATCTAAATGGCATAAAAGTCATTAGCCATTCTTGTTTTAAATTTTGCACTTCTGTTTACATATGACAATCAATCAATCACTGTCAAAACACAATGAAATTAACTTTAGCTGAACTTCACCATATAACAATGCAATTACAGTTACAATAATTAATCAGCAACAAAATACACTGCCATATAACAATATGTAAAAGCAATTACAACCTGCACTATAAACTTTTAGCGTTGTTGTGCCTTTTTTCTTCGTGTTTAAATGTGCCGTACTTTTTTAAAAAGTGATAAAGACATTACATGCATGTACATGTATTCCATATGCGTGACCATCCACGTAAAAACTTAATTGATGAGGATATTGCCGCCAAACTGGAATGGTCGAACTTTTGATTTCGTCCTTTACCTTTACAGACCATTTATCTGGAACTCTCTACCAAGCAACCTCAGATATATCACTTCTTCAGTTTTAAAGTTCTCTCGAAATTCATCTTTTTAAAAAAAAATATCTTATTAGTTTTCATCTCAGCTTTCATTACCTTCTCTGTAATTTGAATGAATGTAGCATGGCAGTATGGATTTGTTTGACTGATGTGTGTCAGCGCAGGGAGTTTTCTTTGCACTATATAAATGCTATCCTTTTTGTAAATAGTAAAGCCCAAAACGACCTTTAATTATGAAGGTTTTTTAATATTTTTAATATTTAGATCCCTGTGTGAAGGTAAAAGCAGGTTTGTGTGAAGAAAATGTATCTTTGATGTATTCAAAGAGTAAAAGAAGAAACTATGATTTGACGTGGAGCAGTATGTGGTGAAAACTGTACACATAAAAGAATCGGTCTGATGAGCGAAGCGATCACTAGGTCGCCGTGACATGCAATTTTTTTAGATTTGCCGATAAAATAATTTGACTTTTTTAAAAGAGAGTATGCAATCAATATAGAAAGCCATACCAGTGCATTTTAACTTTTTGTAGTGAACTCTAAGATGTCACAAAAGCCAAAAAACAACTCGTTCTATAAACTGTTTTTTAGGCTTTCACAACATCTACTCGTTCAATACAAAACGTCCATATGTACGGGCGTGACGTTCCCTCTATTCATGTTATGTTTTCGATTATAATAAACTGAATATTCATCACTTTACATTCAAGCACTACTTCACTTGTAGCAACATGAGAGTGGTGAGCTGCAACACCTTAGTTTAGTTGTGTCTGTCGTAAACTCAAGCGATTTATTTACGTACTAGATTGAGAACGAGTGACGGGACTGTATCGAGATATAAAAGTACTGTCGCGCGAACAAAAGGCGAGGCTATGCCTCGCCCTTTGTTCTCGCGACAGTCCTTTTATATCCCAATAAAGTCGTCATGAGTTGCAGGAACTGGAATTGGGTTGCACGAACTCTCCATTCTATATACAATGTACGGTTGGTGCTACCCTGAATTATTGTACAGCTAAGAACAAAACAAGGTCTAGGTCAGTACATTATCAGTGTATAATTGTACGATATGTGACCAAATTGGCAAACACTCATTGGACGAGACTTTTTGACAGTACATTAAGCAAGGTGAAATAGAACAGACAGTTGAAAAAGTATTTTTTCTTTTGAAGATGATTAATATATGAGATATAAAACATGGTCATTACACAAATATATTTGGAACCAGCATATATTGTTCATGTTCAGGAAAGTATTACATGGGGAAATTAAACAAATTGGTGAGCAGCATTTTAGTATCCTGATAGGGCTATTAATTGAAACCGTTTCTTTGATTTACAAAATAACGCCGGGAGTTCAATCACAAATTTTATACTTTTGAAAATATGTATCACTCAGTCAGTTACAATCTAAAACGACCTATATTTAGAAGCAAGGGAAAATAGATGACTAAACATTTTAAAAGAAAAATTTCATTCATACATTTAATCAAATCTGTGGAAATATCGTATGCCAGTTAGCAATTATCTAATTGGGCATTGTGTGACAAGTGGATGAAGAATTACAAAAACCCTCTTTTTAACAACCAGAGGCCCGTTTTACAATTACGTCATAACTTTACGACGTCCTAAACCATACCAGTGGGTTAATATAGATGGTATACACATGCAAAAATGGTTGTAAACTGTGCACTTTCCAAAGAAAAACCATTTTTGTGCATTTGTAGACCAAATCTATTAACCCAATATTATGGTTTAGGACGTCGTAAAGTTATGACGTTTTTTAGTAAAACGGGGCCTAGAGTAGCTTCCGTGGAGCTCATTTGGTACTAAACGAAGACTCTTTGCCTGAAAAGTTTGAGTTATTTTTATTATTATTTTATTATTTTGACCTTGTGAAAATGTCAGTTTCTATCTTAATCCTTAAATAATTACCGTCATAACCAGATGGTGACTAGGTGTATAATACAATTTAATTTGGCATATTGTCGTAAAAAGACATTGGTATAAATAATCTTTGATTGTAGGATAGTAATACAGATCTTGGCCCCCTTTTTCAAAGTGATTTTAGACTAAGTTGACCAAAAATGCTTCAATTAGCTTACAACTATCGAAGTGCAAATATTGCTTGAAAATCGGTGTCATTCGGCACCGGTTCCAAATCGAGTTCTGCGCTACGACAGTCGTAAGCTTATGATAAAAAAACAACTCCCCAGGACATTGTTTGATAAGTCGCTTACGATCATCCTAACGCTAATATTGTTTTTGGGGGACGGGGCTCTTTTCTTCTAGACTTTCGCTGATGATATTCTATATGATTTACAGTATGTTCCCTTTTTCGAGCGTGTCTGAGTAGCAATGCATGTCAGCATTGACCAGGTTTATGTCCAGTCTGAGAACCACATCACCTCTGACTTAGGGGTAAGGGTTAACGCAAGGGTCTGCACAGAAGTTGCATTAGGCTAATATGATAAGTTTACAAATTCTAGTTTTGTTTTGTAAACTGGCAACTTTCCAACGATACACTTCTAACCAATTGAAGCGAAACTATTTAGATAGTTGATTTTCAATACGCAAAAGATGTTAAACAAATGGGCCATGGTTTAGATAGCTAATAAAAACAAATTAAAAACGTTTGGTTTTTATATCTACCTAATTACAAGATAAATTGTCAGATAATGCCATATTTGTATGGTTTAAATTCACTGTGAAGTGTATTAACTACTTTATCTCATTATTCACGAAAATGAAAAACAGAAAATGTTCTAGTTATTGATTTCTTAAAGTTGATTATCTCTGCTTAGTAATAAATTTTAACTTGTCTTTATATTGGGAAATACAACTATATTTATAAAGGCTAAATGGCTTTTCAAATTGCTTGTACTCCTCATTAAAGAATGCATGGGAAATTAGGTTATAGAGAGGAAGATTTATCACGTTTAGTGCGGAATTTAATTCACATTTCGTTTAACGTGCAACTGACAGATGGATAGAGGGGCATCTTTGTAATAGTATCATAAAGTTACAACTGTTAACATTGAGTGGTCATTTGTTGATTATTAATCGCTTAAACCTCACGAGTTATTTATGAAATTTAACAAATATAACAGCCTAAATGTTTTAGTTGGATCAAATTAATTAGAATTCATGGTTTGTGTACAAATAGTTCTGGGTCCGTTCCTCAAAGCGATCTTAGTATTAAGATGATCGTAAGTGATTTTTAAAACAATGTCCCGTGGCGATGTTTCTTATTGTAGGTTTACGACTGTCGTAGAGCAGAATCAATTTGGAACCGGTGCCGAATGGCACCGGTTTCAAAGCGATCTCTGCGCTACGACAGTTGTAAGCCAATGTTATATTTTAACACTTACGATCGACCTAACCTCAGATCTCTTTGAGGAATAGGGGCCTGGTCATCATATCTGTCATTGTTGAATATCTAGTGTAACCACCCTGGGTATTCATGCACGCCAACACACGCCTCCTCGTTGACATGAATCTGGTTTCATAAATGCTGTTCAAGTTACTGTCGGTTCGCTGAGAGGCGGTACATGTTGTCTCAGCTGACGATCAAGATGATTCCAGAGATGTTCAATTGGGTTCATGTCTGGAGAATAAGGTGGCTAGAGCAATACGTTGATATTGTCGTTGTTCAAATAGTCTTGAAAAATTCGGGCGGTGCGAGGCTTTGTGTTGTCTTGTTGCAAAATCAAACATCTTGCTTGATGATGAATAAAAGGCACTAGAACATGTCTAAACACTTTATCCCTGAATCGCTGAGCATTAAGGTTTTTTTGGATGATAACCAGTCATGTTGTAATCTGGCCCTAAATGCCGCCCCATACCATGACGCCTCTACATCTAAACGGTTGAAGTTCTGTAATGCAGTTTTTGAAAAACTCGAACAGACAGAACCGACCTTAGTCTGTAAATAACACGTCGCTACCACCGACGTACAGTTCGTGCCCATTGCAGTCTGCGTTGGTGGTGTAGACGGATCAAGGCCATTTAACGGAAGGGTCGGTAGGCTCGTATACCAGCCGTACATAGTCGTCGAAAGACTGTTTATTTGCTGATGGTGTGCCCTAGTTTTGTTGCCACCGTTGACGTCGCCGTCACACATCTGTTTAAGATGTTAATTTGCCGGATGTAGCGGTCTTTGGCCAGTGTTATCACTCTCGGTCTTCCCTATATTGGCCAGTCTTAAATCTGCCCTGTCTATCGATAGCGGATTATCAACTTGCTGACAGTCTAGGAGAAGTTAATGGTTATGGCTATTTGATCTTAAGTAGCCGCCATATTGGCCATACTGACCGGTCTGTTTCCTTGTGCTTCTGAAAGATTGGGCATATTCTGTGTAGTTTTTTGCTTACTGAATGCCCGCACTGTCCAACTTCGGCATGTATGCTACAACCACGCGCGTGCATTTGGACCAATGTGTCAAAATCACGTTTTGCACGTTTTTAACAATGCACGATTTGGAAAGCTGCATTCGAAAATCTACTCTATGGTTCTCGTCATTTTGCATTTAGCCCAATGTTTTCTGCGAGGGTTCAAACCTGTGAGCCTTTTGCTTTTATACAACTAGTTTTAAAGTAAAAAAATTATTTTGCCTAGTAGTTTATCTACAGCACACTCATTCAAAATATTTAGTGAACATATTTATTTAAATTTTCATTTGTTTGTGACAAACAATCAAAACCAAAACCGTGTTAAATTATCTAAATAAAGTAACGTAACAGAGACGGTTTTCATGCATTAATAATAATTTACACCGATATCTAATACTACGGAAAATCGAGTTAATATATATTGGACATCCACTACATTCTCCATAAACAAGAACAGTGGGTGTTTGTGGTCCAATACGCAGGAAATGTTTGCAAGCCAGTGTGTGCACGTGGATTTGATCAATAGTTTCCAGTCTGTAAACTTCCAATATTTCCAGTGCATACAAAGTATTGGATTAATCTGGCAATCCAACAACTTAAAAAATACTTCAGGAGCAGTCATATCTATGTTTCTGAGTTGTGTTTTTTAAAAATTTAAATGAAGCCTTTTTGCCTCATGACGACAAATTCGCTTCAGCAAGTTAATCACAGTGGCATGTGTCAGTGCAAATTGGTTTCACATGTTGGACTAGGAAGATTTCTACAAAAACTGTATTCTAATAAACCTTAATTCACCTTTTATTTCACTTAAGAGTAACATTTATATCTGACGAGTGTGAAAATGTATCGATGAAATGGTGTGTTACTGTTTCCATTTTACTCTTAAAATGTTACAAGCAACAATGGTTAGATTTAATCTTGAAATTTTCAACATTAACCCAAAGAGCGCCACGCTCAATATGTATCCATTTTATGTTTTTAACTTCAGTCAAAATAGGCTGTCATAAACTTATTTAATGATAATTTGTTTTAAAAAGCTCCCTTTTTTAGCTATTTTAAACACATTATCACAGGATAGGGTTTCAACAGCACAAGGTTCTTACAGTATTAAGTCTAACAATAATTTGCTTAGCACTCAACGATTTAAAAGACGATTGTTGAAACCATTTGCTTTGATTTTTTAAACACATTGTCCTCTTCAAATCCTGTGCCAAGTCACGGAGAATGTGGAAGACGACGCTTCATTTTATCCTACGCATGCTCTATTGAGGAGGGATCTGGAGAAATTGCAAGCCATGGCAGTAATATGACATTGTTATTGTGAAGGAAATCTATTACGACCCTAGCCGGGTGAGGATGAGCGTTGTCCTGTTGAAATGTCAATCCCGGGTCATGACGTTGCAGGAAAGGAATGACCACAGGCCTCAGAATCTGATCTCACTAACCAAGACCGGTCAGATTGCCCTGAACAACCACCAAAGGGGTTCGGTGCTGTGCTATGCTGTGCTGTGCTGTGCTGTTCCAAAACAATTCCTCTCCACAATACAGTTGCATGCATAATGTTCTCCCAAACGCCGGTAGACACGTTGGTGCCCGTCACTGTGGGAATTGTTGAACCTCGATTCATCTGTAAAGACAACATTTCTTCATCATATTAGAGGTTGGCAAACATAATTTCGACACCATATTAGTCGGTTGACTCTATGGGATGGGACTATAGCAGGGCGTCGTGGTCGATTCCTAAAGTGTTGAGATGAATACGGCGCAGTCCTGAAATCGTCTGGGACGTCTTTACTGCCGTTTAGAACCTGTGTTGGAGATGAGTACCTCGAATCCATTTGTCCTGTCTTGGTGTTGTTACTCGGGGACGTCCTGAACGTCGGTGGTCGGTAACGTCATTTGTGTTTTGATAACGCCTGACCAATGCCGATATCGTGTTATGATGGCATTGGAAATGTGTTGCCACCTGTTGTTACCTGATCCCCGCTCGGATAATCCCAGTGGCTTCGTTGTACATCGTTTAATCTTGACATGATTTGCTTGTGATATGCTTGTGTCTGCGCCTTTTTATAAATTCCCGTTTGATCGTATTTGAATATGTGTCATGTTCATTATTTGCTTCGGGTTTGCTTTTCATGATGAACTCTCTTTGCGATATTTTATGTAGACAAAGTCTTTTATACAAATTAAGACTTATGAAGGATATAGACTTCCAGCTGCCGTAAAACAAAACAAAAAGTTTAAATGTCGCTTTACATATTAACGAGTGGTAACGGAAAATCAGGACATGTCCTTTCCAAACACAAAACAACTGTCAGCGATTACAACATCAACTGCTATGTTTGCATTGCCTTCATGTTCCTTGAGATTGTTTTGACAGCTTTTAGACCTAAACTAGGATATTTAACTTACTTATTTTTCACCGTTGACTCTTACAAAGTTACAATAGCTTGATCTGGAGATGTGATGCTAAAATGGCTGCCACACAAACATATCACCCACCTAAAGGATTTTACACCGAAAAATTAAAATAAATATGAAATCATATTGAAAGGTATACAAAATTCAACAAACCAATACTTTTAAACGATTTAATATTTGTTTAAATAAAATGTAGATTTTTTTTTAAAAGACAACACATGTACAAAATACTGTTATATTTGTAACAAGTGCCATAGTTAACAAAATGCACGAAAAATATATGTAGATACTCACCAAATATACATGTAATCTATTTGCAATACGACATTATTCAACTAAGCATAATTGTTATTGGTGTTGCTGAGAAAACGGGGTAGGGTGCAATGCTTGCATCACCCTTGGTTTGTCAGTACCAGTCGAAACTCGCAGGTTTCATAGAGCCACACTAGGTGTTCCTTTGCTCTAAAATCTGACCGCCGCGGTATAACTGAAAACAATTTGAAAACTGCGTTAAACCCAAACTTACTCACTATTTTATTATTCATTTAAAATGTGCAGGATTTAAACCTTTATTCTTCCCAGAGCTTTTCGAAAGATATTCCGGGCAACACTGTTATTAAAGCTGTTTTGATTTTTGTTTCCCTGGAAGTTCTCACATAAGTACACAGGTGCTGTCTGTGTTTGTCTGGGTCGGCATGTAGTCACTTGTGTTAAGTAGCTAAGTGTGTCAGCATTGACCAGACATGCAGAGTCTCTCGATACCATGTGCCATGTGAGATTATGCATCGGCGAGGTAATGGCCATTTGCACTTAAACAAATTAAAGAAATTATTCAGCGGATGTCCATTGGTTTGATGAGATGTCTCATCAAACCAGTGGACATCTGCTGAATAATTTTTTATGGAAATCTCATCAAACCATTGACAATCCGCTGAATAATTAACATACATTTGTCCTAGTGTTGTGACTGCGTCTGCGTCAGAACATAATTTACTATTTGGCAGAAAGGATATATGAATTATTTGTGTATATACGCCAGATGTATTACACATTTATCGTTCAAAAGATTATATACTCAACACTATTACTTTGGTCAGGGTTTCCATTTCTAAATCAATGTAAACTGCACACTTTCCAACAAACAACAATTTTGGCAGTTTAAAACTGAACCCATTTCGCCAGTGTATACTTGACTAAAGCAAACTAAAAATGATTTTAGTATGTAAAATTATGTTTGTATTGTTTAGATTTAAAACCAAATTTTAACAATTATAAACAATTAGTAAAAAAATTAAACCCCAACAACATTTTAGGTGTTTTATACTTTAGTGAATTAAATTCACCGAATTTGACAAACAAATAAAGTTGTTTTAACATTGATATTGCATGCTGTGGTAATGAACAGTGAACATACTGGGTCCCGTTCATCAAAGTGATCTTAGGCTAAGTTGATCGGAAGTGCTAACATATAACATTGGCTTACGACTGTTGTAGCGCAGAGATTGGTTTGAATCGTGTTGGTGTTTATGATATATGTTAAGCAAGATCAAAATGGTTAAATGGTCGAAAAATGACAACAAATTCATTTTTACAGGAATGTATACAACATCGTGTCTATGCAAGACCCCGTTCCTAAAAGCAATCTTAGGTCATTTTGATCGTAAGTGCTAAAATATAACATTGGCTTACGACTCTCGTAACGCAGAGATCGTTACCGTTTCCAAATCGATTTCTGCGCTACGACAGTCGTAAGCCTATGATAAGAAACAACTTGACAGGACAGTTTTAAAAATCACTTACGATCAACTTCCTCTAAGATCACTTTGCGGAACGGGGCCCTGGACTGCTAGTAAGATTTAAAGTGTTTGTTGTTATTGTGGCCGTCTACAGATGTGACCACTTCTGTGTGTTGACTACAGCACATTAATTCTGTTTCCTCGATTTGTTGCTTCACTAATCTCTTGGTGGCAGTATAGGGCAAATAACAAGTGAAGGCGAAAGCCAGATGTGATCTGGGTGAAGCGCAAAGTATGGCAGTGACATACTTGTTACCTCCATTAGAAATATATTAATATCCATATAAAATATATTATTCAGCGGATTTCTATGGGTTTGATGAGATATCCTATGGAAATCTCCTCAAACCCAGGGAAATTCCGCTGACTAATTTCTATACCTTTTTCCAGTGCTCAAAAAGAAGGGAAATTCTTTATAGCAAACATATTAGCCGTTTATTAATATATATGATTGCATGTGTGTAAATTGGTTTAGGTTTTAAATTGAAAGTTGTTTATGAGCTAAATTGTTACTGCATTCTCTTTCAAAGTTGTGAACACACAAATTGTAAAATAATAGTAATAATGATGTCAAAGCTTGCAAGATAAATCAACAGGTTCAACAATAATATATCCTTCAATGAATCCAAATTATGTAAATGTATAATTAGAGATTTGTGTATAATTAATGATTTTCATATACATGTTCACGACTTTTTCGCGTATATATTTGCTCCTTCATCAGATGAATTCACCTCATAAAGGTGCAAGAGTATGAGCAATGCGCTGAAACGTCGTGAACATACGTACAATGAAGCCTACACGCAACTACATGTACAACCTCCCACAAAATACGTGTTTTGTAATTATTTACATTTATCTATAATTTTAAATACATTTATTGCGTATTTTGTACAGTCAAGAGCTTAAACAAGAGTCATGAGTTCCATTTTAAAGGACACAAATTCGATACAAAAGAAAGTTTAAAAAACTAAAGGCAACACTTAAGTAGTTCCGTATTGGAAAATAATCTGAATCAAATGAATGATGGTCAATTTTTTGCATGAAATGTTCAAATGCATCGTACTCTGGCAAAATTGCCCAAATCATTTGAAAATAATGGTCACTAATGGTATGTACAATCGATTGTTTTATAGCGAATTTCCAGTTAACCGTATAATAAAGAACAGATGTCAGGTAACTTCCTGTTTTGAAGAGTGTAAGTAAGACAAGGGTGCTCTTCACAAAGCCGCCATAAACTAACGGCAGGCTAAGAAAATATAAAGTTCAAAAGTATTTTATTAGGATGTTTAAAGGCAGAACCCATATCGATATCAAATTCTCACTATGGGAGCAGTTCAAAGCGTAGGAGGGAATTGTATAGACCACCTTCTCAGACGGAGTTTCTCGCAAAACTAACATATCAAGTGGTGTATTTAATTCTAATTCTTAAGCTGTTGGTGTGCGTAGTTACTTTAAATTAAGGCTTGCATCTGTAGATGAGTTTGTATGATTTATACATTTGTAAACTAATCAAGACAAATAAACAGTAGAATGTCTGCTGTATAGGAATATTGATATATACTTGTAATTATCAATTAGCATGTGCTCTGTTTGATTCTCTCACACGGCTACGTATATTAACCATTACCGTGCGGGTCACGGAAATATCCGGATCAGGCTAGTAGCCTGACCCGGATATTTCCGTGATCTGCACGGTAAGGGTTAACAAAAAAATATGTAGCCGCCGTGTTGCGTGTGTTGGCAATGTCTTATGGTCGATAACACGTATTGGTGCGTTTTTGGTGTAGTAAAAGTGCCAAAACACATGCAGTAAACGTTGTTTTTTGGATTATTTTGACGCAAAGTTAACCCTTACCGTGCGGCTCGCGGAATTATCCGGGTCAGGCTACTAGCCTGACCCGGATATTTTTGTGAGCCGCACGATTAGGGTTAAGATGAATGAGCATATAATTAAATAAAGCAAAATAGTAGATTATTTAGTTATCATATAGAAGTGAAAACTT
>JAULCD010593226.1:0-13322 GCA_032361085.1 Calliostoma canaliculatum
ACAGTCGTAAGCCTACGATAAGAAACAACTTCACGGGACAGTGTTTAAAAAATCCCTTACGATCAACTTAGCCTAAAATCGCTTTGAGGAACGGGGCCCTGTTGTACGTTTCTACAGAGTTATGGTCCTTATTACATTGTTTTTACTTAGTGCATTGTTTTTTAATGGGAACCAGTTGTCTCAGAAACTGTTACAGGAACACCTAATTTTGCAGGTGGCTCTAGAACATGAATACAAATATGGAGTTCTAACATGGGAACAATGTGTGACCAAATTATCGCCCTTGTTAGGATTTTGTTTGTTTGTTTACTTTGTACGTGGTCTTTCTAATGGAGACCGGTTTTCTCAAAAACTGTTAAAACGGATAATATGACACTTGTGTTTGGCTTTCGTACATGAATTCCCCAATGAAACAAAAACCGTGTCATGATGTATTACACAGTTGTGATCCTTGTTAGTTTTAACATATTTTTATACTCAAATATGATAGCACAATACTATTCGTCTAAAAGCTGATACTATATTTCTATTTGTATAACTTATGAAATGATTGCCAGTGTAAACATAAACATTGTGGCATGAAATAGTGATGCTCATGTCTTCTTGCTAAATGTGTTACCAATTAAAATTACCAACATTCTAAACGATCTATCAATATAAGGCTAACTAAGCAAAGTCCCGATGGTAAAAGTCTTAGAATGCTCAGTGCTGGCGATTTGATGCCTCACACTTAATACTAGTTTCGAATCTCGCACTGGTCCCAGCCGCACAGTGTTAGAATCGCCCTTTTTTCAAGTAGTGTAATCCAAAGTATAAAATGTTGTGTTTGTGACTTTTTAAATTACATAAATGTCATGTACTTTGCATGTGTATATGTGTGTCTGCATGCACACGTTTGAATGTATTCCTATTTTTATTGTGTTGGCTAAGCTGCATACTCAACAAAAATAACACTGAGTCAGCCAGTCCCTACAGTACCTTATTGTATGAGTGTAATATGTCACGAGGTATTTTGATTTGACGTTCCTGACCTTGCACCTATTGGCTTTTAGACTGTTTATATACCTGGAACTCATCAAACCGACAACTATGAAGTATGTCAGACGTCATCGTCAGACAATATTGCCAAAATACATCAAAATCTGGTCTCTGTCCTGACAGATTCTCTTGGAGTCAAAGGCAATGCAGACATGAACGCTGACATTTACAACACCAAGATAGATTCGTCTTGTTTGTCAAACAGCATGGTTCACATGTTTTAATCATAAAACTCAATGTAAAGATCACGAGAAGGTCTGTGCTTCGTTTCCTCAATCTATTTTAGGCTATGTTGACTTACGACTGTCGTAGCGCAGATATAGCTTTGGAACCGGTGTCATGTGGCACCGGCTTGAAATAGATCTTTGCTCTATGACAGGCTTACGCCTGTCATAAGAAACAACTCCACAAAATAATGTTTCCAAAATCACTTTGGATTAACTTAGGCTAACATTGCTTTGGAAAGGCCCCCAGATGTTCTTATTATATAAACTCAATGCAAATATCATGAGATGGTCAGATGTATTTTTTGAAGTTTTGCAAAGCCAGTAAATAAACTAAGTGAAAATATATTATTGGTTTTGATATGTTTAAAAAAATTCTATTTACACCCGTGCTCTAACACTTGGATATCGCGTCTTGTGTTATTAGACAGGTAAAATCATTGACTCGAGTGAAAAGCTAAATTTAGTTTGCACCTCCTTGGGGATCATTTTTAGAAGTTGGTGTTATAAAACATTTTCTATTGATAAACACCTTATTTTTAATATAATCGAGAGGCAAATACCATTATCAACCAAGTGGTTACACACATATTTACATACTTGTTTGCACAAGGTGATTGACATGGGTTGATATTTACATTAAAATAAGGTCAATGTGTGATTAATGAATTGATACGGTTAATTGGATTGACAATGTTAATAAGATTAAATAATACAATTGATATAGTGATAATGATTGTAGGCCAGTGTTAAATAAGAAATGTTGGAATACAATGATACATGGTACAATAACAATGATATTAAGTTTGTTTTGTGAAGTGTTCATCGTAAGACTGTTGATGGTTCGTTGCAGTCTTGTGATATTGGTGGCTTATCTCGTTTTCTTATCTCGTAGTTATCATGTCAATGTGTGATAATATTGACATTGTGTCAATGGATATTGTGGGCTGGTTGGGCTTTGGTGTGGTTAAAGATGGCGGTTTAAAGTCTTGCTGGTTCCCCCTGAGGTTTGATGTTCTTTAATTCTTACTGTTTTTTTATCTATGAATTAAGTATATCTGAGTTAAAATATTTTTTTGAAATAATTGACTCTCATAATCAGTAATATTTAATATTTAAATCAACGCCCCAAAACAACATGGGCCGGGGAGTTGTTTGACAACAAAAAATAATCCGCATACAAGCAGTTCGTGATTTTAGATTTTTTTTTATTTTAACAACTTGCCAAGTTAGCATAGGTTTATGGCAAAATGGCGTAGTTCAAATTTGTTTGACACTTTTGCGTTTTTAAAGATGATTTCGGCGTGTTTTTCTCACGGACACATTCAGTGCACTTTCAGTGGAAAACTTTAAAATAATTGTGATTGGAATAAAATGAAAATTTCTATTTAGAGAAAGTAATTGTTTCACAAGCCTTCGAACAAAAAACCAGGCGGAGTAATAAATTATCGTACAAATTAAGCAAATTATCACATTATATTATTAAGAGCATAAAGCGGCCTACGAGTATGCTTGATGTTCTCCTTCCCCTAATTTAGCACTCTGATAATATTTCTTTACAATCATCAGTCTGATAAACATATGTGGGCAATAGGTCCTTTCAAGATTAGAATTATTACAAAAACTTATAATTTATGCCAAAAACCTTAAGTCTCACCAGTAGACGTAAATTCTGGAAGCAGAATCAGAACAGAGGCGACATCTTGACTTGCAGTTTTCTACATCACATTAACATGTAAATAATTATTTCTAAATTCAACTTGTTCATGGTAATCATGTTCGGAATTCCCTCAAAAAGTTAATAATTATTTTTTCCCGTTTCCCCATTTTCTCAATAAAATTTAATCTTATGTCAAATATGCTAGTCCTGTAACTTTAATTCAAAATTTACCCTGTTCCTTTTTAAGTTAAATTATTTTTTGTGAAGATGTAAAAGGATGACTTCAGAAGTGTAGCCAAGTTTTGTTTTGTTATACTAAAACACGTATGCTAGTTTGATACATTTATTTTGACAAACACGCGAACGTGACAGAAACCAAAAATGTTAACACAATCGATAGTTGTCTGATACCTAATACATGGCGTCCACCGCCCAGTTCCACAAAGCGATCTTAGGCTAAGTTGATTGTAAATGATTTTTGGGAATAATGTCCCGTGGAGTTTTTTTTTTATTATCATAGGCTTACAACTGTTGTAGCGCTGAAATCGATTCCAAAGCGATTTCTTCGCAACAACAGTCGTAAGCCAAAGTTATATTCTTACACTTACGATCAACTTAGCCTAAGATTTCTTTGAGGAACGGGGCCCATGTCTGTTCTGCATAAAAAAATAATTGTGGTCAACACAAGACAAATGGTTTTGGTTTGTATATGCCAAATTTGCTGCACACAAGGTGTTTTTCCTGTCCTCTTGTATTGTTGTAAGCTAATGTTTTAGACTTGATCGTCAATATTATGTAGCATTGAATCATCCTAGTCACATTTTCAGGTTGACACAATGGTAATCCGTGTCAGTCCTTATTTTAAGTAATGTGAGTCCTAGTTTTGTCAAACTAATGTTTCAGAAATTGTCATGGATCTCGAAACAACATTTCTTTCAGAATATTTAGAAGTGAGAAGTTCAGGAATTTTAATGAAATTAATTATAATTCAAAAGAATACTTTGCTTATTGTAGTTTATGAAAATCATTTATTGTAGATGTGATTAAGGATCGGTCGAATTAGCGAGGGAAAAGAAATTCATTTAATAATGAAGCATTGTGATGGAACGGAACCAACTTTCATTCATCTGATGGTGTTGGTATATATAATGAAAAAACAACATGTTTTCAAACGAACAAAGTTAATGTATAACTTGTTTTCTAAAAACAAATATTGTAACTTTTCAATGCTGATTTAAAAATGAGTTTAAAGCTCGGCCCCAGAATGCTAAGTGTTGATCGTTAGTGCTAAAATATAACATTGATTTAAAACTGTCGTCGCATAAAGATCGCTGGTTCCAAATTGATGTCTTGGCTTGTAATCGCTTGTAATCATTTTAACACTAAGGTCTTTTTGAGGAAAGGGGGCCTTGTGTTTAACATCACCAAGGACTTGTAAATCCAAATTCAGCACTCTTAAGAATAACATGCATCAAAACATTCAAACTCAGATTAAATCCTTTTTAATGTTTATGTTGCATTATTGTTATGTTTTATTTTGTCAACAATTGTGAAGATAATATGCGACTAAGTTTTTCAGATTATTACAACACAGAGTGTGAATATATGTATTGTCAACAATTGTGAAGATGACATGCGACTAAGTTGTTCAGAATATTACGACACAGAGTGTGAATATATGTATTGTCAACAATTGTGAAGATGACATGCGACTAAGTTGTTCAGATTATTACGACACAGAGTGTGAATATATGTATTGTCAACAATTGTGACGATAACATGTGACTAAGTTTTTCATGCTGTCTCGAGCTCCATCCAGCCTTTTGGTCACCAGTTTAATGCTCAATGTTTCTAACTGGTCTGTAATAAATCACACTGATCCAACGAGAAGGATGATACAATAATGTATTAAACCAAGATAAGGACACTAAAAAAATGTATAGAAAGTATTCAGCGGAAGCCAAAGGAAATCTCATCAAACCAATGAAAATTCGCTGAATAATTTCTATATTTTTTCCAATTGGAAAGTGTCTTATTGTATTGTCGTAAGTTTATGTTTTAGACTTGATCATCAATACTCTTTAGCATTGAATCATCCTGGTCACAATTTCAGGTTGACACAATGGTAATCCGTGCCAATCCTTACCAATTTTAAGTAATTTATGTCGTAGTTTTGTCAAACTAATGTTTTAGAATTTGTCATGGATTTCGAAACAACATTTCTTTCAGAAGTTTTTCAGATTATTACAACACAGTATTGAGCTTTTTTTAAAACGTTCTTGTAATCGATTATAGAACACAACCATTAGTCCAGTTCGCATCACAACTCGAATGAATGTAACTGAATATAATGGAAAGAGGTGATGCATCGAAAACGACTAATACGCTAGACGAAATACAAGTATTTACATCCTCATCAACCAGCTAACAGCTGAGGACAAATTGACTGATGTCTTGTATAAATAATTACAAGATCGGGACATCATTTTCGTTTGGACACGATCGATGGTGCTCTTTAACATGTGAAACAATTCATCATTATTTTAGGGCAAAGTGATATTCTTGCTTGTTTCTTGCAGACGGAACATTAGGACGTCGCAAACCATGTCACTTTGCCCGATAAATGACTCATCAATGCCCCCAAAACCATTCTCCAATTGCTACGGAAAAACTTGTATTTTGGGGGGAATAACACAGTTTACAACAATGTTTGGCATTTGTAAACCACGCTCGTAAACTCACAGACATGGTCATAAATTTACTACGGCTCTACGGGATGGGGTCCAGGCCCCCGTTTCACAAAGACGTCATAACTTTACGACGTTTGCATTGTGTTCTAGTTAGCATTTCTGTCGAGTTTAGCTCTCTGTTATTAATCTAATACTTGAGTGAGTGAGTTATGGTTTAAACAAATGTTTAGTTATATCACAGCGCCAGGGTTTACGACAGGAGGAAAGAATGCATCACCAATGTGGTTATGTGATGCGGTAAAACCTGCCAGCTAACACCAAGAGCGTTATTGTGTTACACAGCATTGCAATCTGTCCTTGAAATGTTTCCAACACGGAAAATGATGCCTAGCCCCCTTGGCGGGATTCGAACCTCTTGGTCGAAAGTTCAGCACGCTAACCACTGCGCTACACCCCACCCCCTTTCCCTTTAATACTTTAAAATCAATACCAACTACTAAGGATAAAATACTACTACACTAATGTTTAATGTTGATACTTACCCTGCTGTGTTTCGTACAGAAAATATAAAAACAGTATGTTTTACTTCTGGGCCCTGTTTCACAAAGACGTCATACGATATCGTAAACCATGTCACTGACGTAACAGATCTGGTTTACAAATGCCAAAAAATCATTGTAAATTTTTCTTTGAAAAATGCACAGTTTACAACGATTGTATTGCATTTGTTAGTCAAATCCATCGGCTCAATAATTACGTTTACGATGTCATAAATTTATGACGTCTTTGTGAAACAGTGGCCTGTATAAAGTACTGTGTGGGTGTTGTTTATCTGGTTACGAGACGAGTTTCTTTATGTGCACTCGTTGAAAATCCCGATTATCTGTTGTTTGTTTCATCATGAAAGGCAACTGAAACAACTCCACTTTCACATGATCACTGTCTCTCAACCCTAGGGACACAACGTGGTCAATAACTAAGTGAACTTCTTAGCTCTTATTAATAAAAACGTAAATATTTGAATAATTGATATTTTTACCACTTTCGAAATATACTTATGATTGGTGTATGACGTCCAGGCGTGTGGAAATAACATTTCTTCTAAATTTCGTCCACAGACAAGTAAACATTCAAAATCTACTTGTTTGCAGCTGAATTCTATTTTTCCACATTTTATAAGTTCAAACCAAACTCACCCAATGTCGTAACAAAGCTCGGGTAATAGGCCAGGTAATAGGCCTTAAACTCTTCTCTTGGACATACGCCAACCGAAGAAGTCGGGGTCGGCTTCAGAAGTATGCGTTAGATTGAAAGGCGAGATCGCTGGGGACAAAGTTGGGACAAAGCTCAACAACATATGACAGACGTAAGACTATTTGTTTCAAGGACAAATAAAAATAGTAACTCCCATTTTTGGTATATGACAAGACTATTATGGATGTCAACTTCTTCTTTTTATTGCATACGCAACGTTTCTGGGTTTTTCCTTGGCCCTTGGTCAGGGGCAAGGAAAAGCCCAGAAACGTTGTGTACGCAATAAAAAAAAGTTGACATACATAATAGTCTTGTCAATTATTTGAACACCAACTTCTAAATGCCTCTTAAGAATATCCTATTTTTGTGTTTGTTTGTTTCTTCTCACATCATCGTATCCTGTTCGGGTCAAGTGAATTAGGTTAATCACACAGAAATTCATTATCCGGGTTTTTTTTTCATCGACATACATCTTGAGCAATTACCAAAACCAATGCTCAATACATTTACTTGCAAATGTATTACGATACAATAGACAGGAAACGCGATGCTGATTAGTGTGTACAAAACAACCTGACCTGATGCTTTTTGCGTTTGTTGTGAAGTTAATTAGACACTGTTTTACAGTCAACACTTACATCTAGCATCCCATATATGGGCATTGATAATAAACCGGTAAATGTAATTTGATAAAGTTCGTTTGTGACTGCAATTAACTAAAGGGAAGAAACATAGGCCGGTTAGTTACAGTGATAATTAATGATATGAAAACCGTTCATACAAAAACAAGAAACATGACATTGATACAGACATGCATTGATCTGTCTGTATTTTCCGAACCTTACGTTGTTTCTTTTGGTATTTAGTTGTGAGTTTAATTTATACGAGCGAAACATGGTATCGGTAGAAATATGCATAGTTTATTTCTGTTCATGATAAATAGAGAATCTTACCCAAATGTCTTCTGATATCAAATATACCAGAAAACACTCGGGTTAGATCTCTATTTATTATATTTTTCATATTATATTTGATCAGGAGACACGAGGGTGGAATTTTATTTATCATTTAAAATCAATCTGATGACATTAATCCGTGTCATTAAGCCGTGAGTCAGAACAATGCTGCTGCATACTCATTGTGACGTCACAATGATGGGACAGTTGGTACAATGTCATGCCGCAGATATCGTTACAATGAAATGACATCATTTGTGACTATATCTCCTAGTATATACTGTTTGATCTAAAACATGCGATATCTCCTGTGGAAGCCAGTTTTTGGATGAAAAACAAAAAAACTTTATTTTTATATTTATACAAGGAAATGAATGACAAAAATACATGGAGTAATTCAGTTACACTACAAAAGTTATATGTTTGTTTAAGCTCGACTGTTCCAGTTTGTTCCAAAAGGTAACTCAGGACGAAACACTGTTCACAACAAACCCTGGATCTGTTTGTGTGAGCTCGACGGTTTCAGTAGTTTATCGCCAACATAGCCCCGAAGCACTGCCCCATGTTTTGATCCGGCGTTTATTAGCTTCGTTTAGTTTGACCATGTCTTGCAGCAGTGTTTCTGCAGTGAGGTATGAAGACGCAAATATTTATCATTCATTCCTTGACTTTTGAGCTACCTCATTAAATTGACGAACATCGGAATAAAAATAACTGACATTTTTTTCCACGACTATGCCCTTTGGTGTGTGAATATGGTAAGCAAACAGGCCAAAACTAAACACCAACAGATAATATCCTAGGTTCCTTTACTTTTTTCGAATGCAAATAAATAAGTTTTTTGTTATTTGTTTAGTGTTAATGTTTAGGCTAAATTAAAAAAAATGTTGTGTTTCCGATTACCCGACCGTGCCGACCCTAACCTTTTCATTACCACAATGACAAAAATAACATGACATCTACTGCCGCTGAAAACCTGTTTTATATAATTAACGCTTAAAGTGCTGAGTACAACATTTGCTTATTTTAGTTTTCAAACTCAAACTGAAAACCTATTCCGTGGATAGGTATTCAACAACACAAGGTGGTCACAGTTTTAAGACTGGCTGAAATCCACTCAGCACTTTAAGGGTTAAATTTTGATAACAGAAATATTTTATTTGAATACAAAAAAGAAATTCCCGATCAACCTACCCTAAATTTTAGAGACATGTAATCGGAACCAAACATTTATTTATATTTTGGCCTCATCCACCTGACATTACTTTCTTTCTTTAGTACGATGGTTTAAAGTACGCTTTTCAGCTTGGCAGTTCTCACACACCCAACCGGACATTTAGGTTACTGTCAGTATGTACGATAATGAAAACATGTTCAGATCTGAATATGCTTCTTAATATGCATAATATGCTTGTTTCTTCTGTAAAACGATTACATAATTTTAATTAATTTAAATGGCAATTTTTAATTTGCTTAAATTAATTTGTTATCAATATTGTAATGAAAATTAAAATGTGAAAATGACAGCACAGAATTCTGACTCTAAAATGCCTCTAATGAATATTGTCTATTTTTCATTAAGTGGTTTATTTGATTAGCAAACAGTAATAATCTTGGGCCCTGTTCCTTAAAGCGATCTTAGGCCATATTAATCGTAAGTGCTCAAATATAACATTCGCTTACGACTGTCGGAGCGCAGCGATCGCTTTGAATCCGGTGCCATTCGGCACCAGTTCCAAATCGATCTCTGCGCTACGACAGTTGCAATCCTATGTCAAAAACATAAATCTACAGAACATTGTTTCCAAAATCACTTGCGATCATTTTACCAGTAAGATCCGATTGAGGGACGAGGGCCTTTGTTAAAATTAAATTTACCAAATACTTAGGTGTTTTATACAAGCAGAATATCCTAAATATATTTCAAATGTTTTCCAGACTGATGATACAGCAAATATTGTACAACTTAATTTCTTTGTGAATATGTACATTACTTTTACTCATTTACAGAAACGTGAGCTATCGTTTAGATAAAGCACATACAAAAAGAGTAGACTTACAAAAGATATTCTAATGTTCAACTCATTCAAATGACAAAGACCTAAAATTATCCTCATAAAACTCATCAACCTATGATCTAGAATCACAATGGCCTTATTTCTACACCTGGCCACCGTTTCACAAAGACGTCCTAACTTTATGACGTCGTAAACCACAGGGTTAATGGATTTGGTCTACAAATGCAAAAAAAATCGTTGTTTAATGTGCATTTTCCAAAGAAAAACAAGTTTTTTTTTTGAAAGTGCACAGTTGACAACAATTTTTTGCATTTGTAAATCAAATCTATTAACCCACTGACATGGTTTACGACGTCGTAAAGTTATGACGTCTTTGTGAAATGGGCCCCTGGACAGTGAACTCGGTTTACAAATGCTACAACCGTTATTAACGGCACACTTCCCTAAGAAAAACAAGTTTGCCTTTGGAAACTACGCAGTTTACAACAGTGTTGGCATTTGTAAACCGAATGATCCAAGAACTCAGTGATACGGTTTATGAGTCGCAGATGCTAAAACCGTTGTAAACTGCAAACATAAAACCCCTAGAATTTCTTTGGAAAGTGAAGAGTTTACAATAGTTTTGGCATTTGTAAACATAATCCATTGTCTCATTGATTCTTGTTATGAGTTTGAAGCGTGGTGACATGTTTGTGAAAGGCCACCTGTTCACCACCACTCAGATGTTGTCTCAAATATTAGAGTCGTCTATTACACATAATGAGCCCCTATATTGATGTCAAGAGGAATTTTGTTTGACGACATAAATATCAAAATAACTTACTTACCTAAAGGTCAAAGCTTTGAGCACTATAAAATTGTCAGTGACAGCGTCTGGAGGTATGTGTTGTCATGTAAGAGAGCTACACAATACATTGTAAATAACATCAAATAAAAACAAAGAACATGACGTGTTCAATAATACACTACAAGACGTAATCCCTCATGAAAGGCTTAAAGGCCATTTATACCTTTTATCTTCAGAATTGTTGAAAATGTTAAACAGGGGAAACTATTACTTTTACCAAGTGCTTAATTTTAGTAACTATTTTATTTTTAATACAAATGATTTAAAAAAATCACATTTAAAAAAACGTTCAATTAGTTCGTAATTTAGTACCCCGTTTTGTTGTGACCTCATTAACCAATTAGAATCATTCACTTACAACATGTGTTCTTTGGTGAATTTGACTGCCGTAAGATAGGCCTGCATAGTAATCTTTTTGTTGAATCCATTATGCTATGAGGATTCGGCCTGATTTTAGAACGTTCCCCACAAAATAAGAGCACTTAAATTCAATTGTTCATGACTGTTACAAAATGTTACAAAACTGCTGTGTCACCCTGAACTTCCATGCCTTAGCAGTGTGTTTACAACATTGTTTAACATCCTTTTCTGCACTCCGTGACCCTGGCTGCCTGACTTTGGCTACAATAAACATGTTTCGGTCAGTGTTTGCATTTTGGGTTAAGTTTTAAGCACCGGACCAAAGTTATAGGATTCAAAATTATGAACTTGATACAAGTCGCTTAGTCGGAGTAGGAAGCCATGTTGGATTTCGTCTCCAATGACGTCAACACAAAAGGGACCGTTTTCAAATCGTTTTAAAAAGAGACATATGATTTTAAAATCCTAAATTATAAAACAGGTGCTTTGTCGGACACTTTGTATTGTTTTGTGTATTTTTAAAAACACATTTTCAACCCCATGCAAGTAATTTTTTTGTAATTTAAGAAAATTCACTTTTTTGTGTATAAATGACCTTTAACCTTAAAACAGAACAGTACATTTTGTCACTATCTTACCCCTTAGTACAGTAAATGTACTGCCACCAGTTCGTGTCTATATGTCGCTATAAAACATAAAATCCAATTAACTATTGGTTTCCAATATCTCAAATTAACCCTTACCGTGCGGCTCACGGAAATATCTAGAAGCCTAACCCGGATATTTCCGTGAGCCGCATTGACAGACAAGCCGCAATTTTGCGTGAGGGAACGCCATTCAGGATAACTTTCTGAAACTATGCCGCACGGTAAGGGTTAATATAGTGGTCACTAGTTCAGCTCTGATAAATATTGAAACTCTAGTTAAGTTGTTTGAGGTACGTCGAAAGAGGTTACCTAGATTCTGTGATTCACACACAGGAAAGGCGACAAGTACAAATAATTAAAAAAGGGAACAAATCTTTTGCATTATAGTCCCCCCTAATTTAGCCAAACAGGGACTGTTATATTATCCATACGAAACTGCTTGTTGATGTATTTTAGGTACTGAAATTAGGTACTAAGATACGTGATAGTTCCGAAGAATCAGAACATGACCCATTCCACTACAACTAACCTGAAAGTAGTATTTAATTTGTAAAGGCTTACAAAAACAATATTTACAAGTAAAGGCAACAATTGAAGTAGAAAGTTTTTCAAACTTAAATATCGTATATTACTGCTGCCAGCCAGACAAAGTATACCAGGGTCCCGTTCCTCAGAGCGATCTTAGGCTGAGTTGATCGTAAGTGATAAACTATAGCCTTGGCTTATGACTGTCGTAGCGCAGAGATAATTTGGAATTGGTGCCATTTGGCAACGGTTCAAAACCCTCTTCTGCGCTTTGACCGTCTTAAGCCTATAACAAACAACGGCACAGGACATTGTTTCGAAAATCACTTACGATCACTTTAACACTAATATCGCTTAGAGAAACGGGGCCCTAATTTGCAAATCCTATTAAAACAGGCTTTAGTGCAGCCTAACCTATCAGCCCAGAAGGATGGTTTATATATATTTACTGATGTTATTAACAGTGTGGTGTATATTAAAAACACAAACACATTTCCTTCGATATACTACATATCAAATAACATCGTTACTCACCACCAATTACTAAACCATGCCTCCAGTAAAACTGACATCTATATTGTAAGTTTAAGGCTTTGGTGATCTGAGTATACATTTCCTTAAGACATGTCAAATCTGTCAGCATCCCCTGGTCAAGATTAGTAAGTTGAGTAATTAAATCCACTTTAGAACTAGTCAGAGCGTCTGGCTATACTTCCTGTAATGGATCATACAGAATCAAGCGGATGTCAGGACCAAGGCAATCTTTGGGGCAGTGAAACCAGCTCTGAGCCAATGGGTTCGATTCACAAATACTAAAACCGTTGCAGATGTGTTCTGTCCAAAGAAAAACAACGATTTTAGCATTTGTCAATTATCTTTCTTTGGAAAGAGCACAATTTACAACGACTGTAGCATGTGTGAATGTTTTCATTTGTAAATAAATAGTTTACAACACTTGTAGCATTTGTAATCGTTTTTAAGTAAAATGCAATCTTCAGAACACTTTTTGGTGTTAGTGAATCAGACTATGGTGGCCGAGAAGGGCCATCGCAATATCACGTTCTATAACCCACGCGATATGGCGATAACGCGATAAGACGACA
>JAULCD010593337.1:0-13314 GCA_032361085.1 Calliostoma canaliculatum
CTATTGAACTCCTATCCTGTGGTAACTTGTTTAAAAGAGCTCCTGTAGGAGCTCTATTAAACAAAGTACCACAGGATAGGTTTTCAACAGCCTATATAATTTTTTACCCTGAAAGAAACAACTGCTCAGCACATTTTGGGTTAATATGTTAGCTTAAAAAGCAAAGAATTTTTTCTTTTGAATTTATCAAAGGAAACGTTTTCAACAGCTTTTAAGTTTGAATTTGGAGACCGAAATAAACCGAAGAACCTCTTTCAACAAATTGCCACTTAAAGATTTAAAACATTATTTAGATCATAATTCAGAGACTAAAACAAATAAATTTTATCACTTTAAGGGTAAATTAAGCATAGCATTGAAATGACCCTAGGAGAAAGAGATACAGACGAAATGGCCTCTTTGTAATGGGAGAGGTTTAGTAGAAGTAGCGTTATTGTGTGAACATGGGGAGTTGTCCAGGTGACGGGACTATTTCATGGGATAGAGAAGTGTTTGTTCTACCAGCGATGGTTGTGTGCCTTCAGGGTCTAACAATTTACCTGTCAGTGACGGACAAGTTCTCCTCCGATGTCAAACCGTCACCTTGCTATCAATCATGCATTAATACCCTCTCAACAAAGAAAGTACTTGGAAAATAAATTGACTTTTAAATTGCTAGTGGCAAGCTGATTTCATTTAATGATTTTTCATTTTAACATTTAAATTTAGGCTGTTGAAAGTTTATCCTGTGGTGATTTGTTGAAAAGAGCTCTTTTTAACAAATCACCACAGGATAAACTTTAAAAAATGTAAGGCCATGGTTTTAAGTCCTATATCCCATATTCAGCTTAAAGATTAAGAAAATAACATTACAGGTGCTTTTGTAAACAAATTACCACAATAATAGTATAATGTAGTTATTTTTTATATCCCAATACTAATTCAACAGTAGGGTTTTTCAGTTTTGAAAATTTTCAGTAAAATTAATTTGCACGCTAAGGGTTGAAGTACATTTTTATCCCTCTGTTAATATTTTTATTATGTGTTAAAATATTCATAGGTCTTTAAAGGAATGAATTTCTCAAGTAATTTTTTTAAGTGAAATGCTAAAGTGAATAATTAGTTAATATTACATGTTGCTACTATCTTTACTTTCAAATGCTGAGGTGGGTGAACATACATATTTTATTTTTACAAAGCTTAAAACTTTAATGTACAAATCTTTTTACTCTTTGGTATGCATTTAACGTAGTATTGTTATTACCATAATATTTTAACCCTTACAGTGCTGAATTGAAAACTTTACACAGAGACAATATTGTAATTTTAATAATCTATTCTGTGGTAATTTGTTTAAAAGAGCTCCTAAAGGAAGCTCTTTTAAACAAATTACTATGGGATAGATTTTTTGCATCCTATTTAGATTTTGAATCAAAACGGACAAATATTGGACATTACACTCTAATGGTTAAAGAATCAGTCATGACTCATTCGACCAATTTGCAAATTTGAATAAATTTTGCAGCCAAATATTTTTATTATAATCACGAACAAAACAATTTTAAAAACGAAATTAACTCCAATGATCTTCCTACAACAGATTCTTTTATTGCGTGTGAAACAAATTCTCCACAAACTAACATTATTGTGGCAAAACACAATCTAATCCAATACATCTTTTTTTTCACTTGGACACAAAGAGCCGTTTAGCAGATGATTTACTGTCTGTTTATTCTTTGTATCATGAAATATGTTGTAACTCATTTTAAAAATATCCAGCTCCATGTCATCATAACAAGTAATGACTGCCACTCAGAACCTTTCAATTTCCAAGTTCAGATGTATGCTGTAAATATTTATTTAGCCAAGATTGCCTCAACTATGTTTGCCAGCCGACAGCCGACTGGGTAAAGAGATGTAGTCTTAATGCTCTTGGGCCTAAGTAAATCAATATTTTGTCAGTCCGGGCAGTTATATGCAAAGATTGATTTGTTTTTAACCTTGAAGTGCTGTTGCAATATTTCTCTTCAGTATCGAAATTCTGAGTAATGTTGAAAACCTATCCTGTGGGAATTTGTTTAAAAGAGCTCCTGCTCACAGTAAAGGTTTTTAACAAAATTTAAGTCTAAATGTTTTTTGGATAAGGCCAAACAAAATAAATGATAGGATTCTGATTACACCTCTTTAAAATTTAGGGTAGGTAGGGAGGAATTTTATTATTTTTATTAGAATATTTGTTTTCCTTTAATCACATTTTAATAACATAAAAATTGGTTTTCGGTAGTAGTAGATGATAAAACCTTGTTTTTTTGGTCATCATAATGATAAATAAATTAGGATCGCACCAATTTTTATGATATCGTCAGTTAATCGGAACCACAATTTTTTTTTATATTTGGCCTAAATATAAAATGTGGAAGGAGATAAGAGCAGTGAAAAGGTTAAAGATCTTACCTTGGCCTTTAATGTAAGTTTCATCGCTAAATTGTTCAAATATTATGTTGCAAAGTTAATAACTGTTCAAGATTAGGGTTACGTGTTGTATGTAAGCAATTGACTTTCTTTACAAGTATTGACACAAGAGATATATTACACCTGTTACATTGAGTTATTGTTTTGTAAAAAAATAATATTAACACTTTATGAATTATTACATTTTACAGCTGTTTCTGAATATTTTGTTTGCTTTTTCTGTCATTCCTTAACATTAAAAAGTAAAAATAAAATAATTATGCAATTTGAGTATAAATTATGTCAATTATAAGAATTAATTGTATTTATTTGTTCTTTTTATTCTTTTTATTCAAAAAAATAATTTTAAGTAAAAAAATAGCAAGTTTGATTATTGACAAGATTTTTTTTAAATTATTTGGATTTCTCCTTCAGGTGCTCTTTTAAACAAATTCCTACAGGATAGGTTTTCTCAAAACACAAGGTTGTCACCGTACACTGTAACTAAAAATGAGAAATGCAGGAGGATTTCCTTCTTCCAAGAGCAGCATCTGGCCCAGACTATCATGGCTGTCGGTAATAAACTAGTACATGCCAGTCTGCAAGCTGATGTTTAACATCAAGTACATTCCTGGCAGATGAAGCAGATGCTCTGCGTCTAATTAGTAACACAGTCTTGGAGTCCATTCAGGAGCTGCTCACTGTTTAACCCTGAAAGTGCCGACTTCATTTTAATTTGACTTGAATTGTAACCACTCTGACCTTTTAAAAACCTAATCTATAAAATAATCTGAAATTCATGTAGTTGGTCTTACATTAGATTTAAATATTCATTTTGAAACCTATCCTGTGGGAATTTGTTTAAAAGAGCTCCTGAAGGAGCTCTTTTAAACAAATTTCCACAGAATGTTTTCAATAATATAGGGTTATCCAAGTTCTGAGTCCTGCTTAATTTAATTCAGTGAAGTTATGGTTAATCAGAAGGTTGTTGTATATGTTAATATAAATATGGATATTTGTAAAAATATATGTTGGCCTTTTATTTAAAAAAATGTTTAATCATTTTATTCTTGTAGGTATAATTTGTATTTTATTAAGATAATGAAATGTTTGCCGAAATTGAAATTGTTTATATTAAAACTATTCAGTTTTATGAATTAACATTAAGCAATTTAGTCAACACAAATTTTCAATTTCATTTTTGGACAAAACTTGCATAAGATTATTGTTTGGTTCATGTTAAAGCAAAAAATGTGTCAATAAAAAATAGGTGAAGCCAGAGACGTATCTTGGGCATAAATATCTCCACATTTCTGCCTCGAAGGCATGTGTTTTATTATCACAAATATCCCTGGTTCTGTGAAGGCCCACATTTATTTACTTCCCACAAACAAGCTGCCCTCTGTCGGCTTAGAATTTCAAGATGGCCGACACATTTATCTTTCACCACCAAACACATTGGCCCAAATGTTGACAGTTTATTCAACTAGATATTACCTAACCTTTAAAATTACATACTTTTTGTCAAGCTCTATCTTTGATAAAAATTAAAATGCTAGTTTAAAATCGTTTGGTTGTATTTTTAAATTAAAATTTAAAATTAACGCTGATTTTTTAAAAAATGACATGAAAGAGAAAGATTGAAGTTATTGTTTAATTTTTAATTTATTCCTTAAGGGTAAATATTTATAAATAAACATTGTTTGATCCAGTGGTGAATCAACAATGTTTTTAAATGAGTCCAGTAATAATTGTCTCAACTTCCAATATCATATTTATTCCAACATCCAATTACAACCCGAGCTAGCCGAGAGGTTGAAAGAGTGTAAAGACATCACATTCAATATCTCGCGGAGGCAGTCAACCGTGCACTCAGTTTTGCAACAACTTCACACAACACTGGAGCTGAGAATGTAATACCCGCGAGACCTTATGTATACAAAAAGTACAATTGGTACATCGTATAATAGATCGCATGTTTGCAGTTCATTCAGAACATTACACCAAGATGTTGTGCATAGCATACAATTATGTGAAACTAGAAAGACAATATTTTTAATCGTTTTATGTTCGAATCATCAGATAATTTTTTACATTGTGTCTGTTTATTTCCATATCGATGTTTATTTCCATATATCGAATATCTTCACCCTTTTAGTGCTGAATTTAGGGTTATGACCAAAATATGTGACGTTTTGCTGATGTTTACCTATTCTGTGGTACTTGGTTTAAAAGAGCTCCTGAAAGGAGCTCTTTTAAACCAAGTACCACGAAATAGGTTAACAGCAGACAATATATGTAGGTTGAAATTCAAACATCTCAAAAGTAAATTATTGTGTTTTACATCAAACTTGGTAAAAATTACATAAATATGTATGTATAAATGAGGGCCTTAAACATGCCTTACTATACTTAAATACATATTTATTATTTAATCTTCACAGAGATACTTATCTGAATATAGTGTTGAAAACTTTATCAGTTAAACGAACGGTGAAAAATGTAGTAAATCGCAAAGATTCAACTATAAGATTTACAACAACAGAAAAACGTTTTTGTTGCCAAAAAAAATACCTGAAACATTCTTATCTCTCGGCAACCTCATCCTTTTCATTCAAGATTAATAGTATTGAACCAGTAAAAGAACAAATTGCTCGCAAACCCTAGGGAATAGATTACTAAGCGATTATCAGCTTGGAGTTAAAAATAGACGGCTTTGCCACAACAAAGAATTTTTCCTCACAGTGATAGTGTCAGCGTTTCCTCAATATTATTGCAGGAAATATTCTTAACGGAAACAATAATATAGAAAGAAAATGTCTAATTTTACCTGTTTCAAATTATTTCTGTGTGATGTGTTAAACAGAAGTACCAAGTGCACAAAAACGTTAAGAAGTCATTGCTTTGCAATGAGGAAATGTATCGGATGTCATCTTGATAACAGAAATAGCAGGCATTCTTTGGCTATGTAAATACTTGGCATACTATCAATTACTTGTGAGATTTTTAATGTTTAACACAGGAGAGTTTTCGTGAATATGAGTGGCACAAATTGTGTTCGAATTGGCCAAATTTGTTGATGAATTAATTTCTTTTTATTGAAACATAATTTAGTTACCAAACTAAAAAAATTTATTGTACTTAAATTTTTTATCGTTACCATACTTTTTTATCCTCATGATGATGATAAGGTTAAATATTAGTTTCATATAACAACACAAAGGTTGAACTGACATCTGTTTTTTTAAATAAAACTACCGATATTTTGTTGTACTTTTGTTTAAAAGAGCTCCTAAGGAGCTCTTTTAAACAAATTACAACATAATATGTTTTCAACAGCTTATTTAGTTTTGAAAATTGCACTCAAAAGTGTCATTAGCATAAAAAGCGTTGAGATGTATTTTTGATTTTCTCTTAGTTTATATTCTTTTATTTCCAGGTTTAACTGTGAGTCTCCGGTCAGTGACTTTGAGACGAGGACACCAAAAGGTCGAGGAAAAAGGATTCGCGGAGCAGCTGGCACACCGGTGAATGAAAAAACAAATTCAGAAGGCAGACGACTTCGCAACAAAGCTCGCAGAGGCAGCAATGCCAGCTTTCAGGCACCTCCAAGTCCAGCAAGGTCTGATGTCTCAGTTGGTGGAGTCAAAAGGAAAGGGAGACCTCCAGAGCTGGACTTGTCCGACAGTGCCAAGGTGAAACGGTGTCGTTCCAGCTCCAGGGGAACTCCCGGAACGGAGAGCCCATCTCCTGTTCTCATTGAGTGCCCTGAGCCTAACTGTAATAAGAAATACAAACACATTAATGGATTACGCTATCATCAGACTCATGCCCATCAGAACCCAGGAGGTGGGAATCAGGATGATGATGATGATGATGAAGAGGATACTGATGTCCCGACGCCTCCTGTTACCCGTGCTGGTAAGAAAGGCAGTATTAGTGAAAGTGAGAAAAATAAGGACAAAGGTTCTTTTGACAAAGACAATGAAGACAACATTCCACTAAATGAAATTGCAGCAGCTTCAAGTAAAGCAAAGGCTGCAGCGGCAGCAGCTGCTGCTGCGGCTGCTGCTTCATCTGCTTCTTCATCTGCTTCTTCATCTGCTTCACCATCCAATCTGGAGAAGAACTCTGCCAAGAGTGAAAGCAATAAGTCAGATGGTTCCAAATCTGAGTCTGTGCCAGGGTCCAATAAAAAGAAAGACACTGCTGTCACATCAGCAGTGACTCCAGTCAGTTCATCTGCTAAGGTTTCAGTGCCAACTTCCCAAGTGTATCAAATTTCCGGAGCACCAATGGCCTGTTTAGGAGGAATGGCTGCAGTTGTGACACAAGCAGTGCCTGTTACTACTGCCACCATTGCCGTTACCAGCTCTGTTCCAACACCTATTCCAGTTGCAGTTACGGCTATTGTAACAACTCCACAGGCAGCAGATGTTATAAAAAGTGAAGTTGCAAAAGACAAAACTGATAAGGCAAAGCCTAGAAGTGCAACACGTCCTATTGTTCCAGCACCTCCCCCACCACAGATGATTGCGCTGTCTAGTAGTGTATCTGTGACTCATTCCAATTCATCACCCATTTCAACTCATACACAAATGTCTCCATCCTTGAAGCCGATTCAGCCAAAGCCTACAATCATGGGTGAGCCGACTGGAAACCACCCAGCCCTTGCATCACTGAAGGAAAAGAAAAAGAAACCCAAACCTAGGAAAGAGAAAGAGGGAAATGGCAATGGTGTCCTGAACAATAATAAACAATCTTCCAAAGACCAAGTGCTAAAAGACGATCAGTCAAAGTGTGAACGTCCACCTGTGATAAAAAATGCTCCTTGTCCGTCCAGACCAGGGGAGACACCTCCCCGGAAAGACAATATTGTGCCAATAATTGAGACACCAAAGACGTCTCATGAGACTCAAAGACCAAACCCCTCAGGACAATCAGTAATAGCAAGCCATGGACTTGTGAAAGGTGTTGAACAGGCAGCACGGCTTGCCCAGCCACCCAGTTTGTTAAAGGTAAATTCTCCACTGCGGGTGACGACACCAGACCATGATAGGAAGACGCCAGTAACAGAGGATGTCCAGAGTCCTGCTTACTCGGATATTTCTGACGCAAATGAATCGGGGTCTCCCCAGCAGAATGAGAGTCCAAAGAAAGATGATTCCATTAAAAAGGAAAAGGTTACCACACCCCAAGGAACGCCAGGGGATGGAAACATGTCTTCTCACTATGGCATGTATGCATATTATGGACAACAGTATATGATGCCAAATGTTGGTGGTTCTCACATGTCTCCTAGTGCTCCCAAGTCACATATACCAGGGCAGGATAGTGGTGCAGGTGGTGATGACAAAAAACAAGTTCCAAGTTCATCCGACAGGAAGCTTGGAGAAAAGAAAATGGATGAGAAAGAGGATGTTAAAGTGAAGTCTGAAATGCCTGGTATGGCTGGAATGCCTGGGATGCCTGGAATGCCTGGGATGTCTGGAATGGCACATCCATCACAAGCACAGCAAATGCATCCAGATTACCAGAAGTATATGCAGCAGGTGTATGCCCAGCTTCACAGGCTTCCTCAACATGCCCAATACCAGTACCTTGCAGCCTATGGTTTGATTGACCCAAACCAGTGTCAGATGCAGATGATGCCTCAGGATGCCCACATGAGACATCAGTATGAGAAATCAGAGGAGCAACGTCTTCAGCAAGAGCAAGGGTTGAAGGATGGTGAAAGTGGCATGAAGCAGTCTGGATCTCGTCCATCTTCTCGGGAACACAGTTCACAGTCTTCAGAACATTCTAAACAGCCACAGCAGCCTCTGCCTGCCCAAGGTCATCCTGGTTCTCAGATGATGTCAGTTGATAGACTCCATGATATGAAGAAGTCCACAATGATGGATAAACCTTCAGAGAGAGACATTCGAGATCAGAATTTGAGAGACAAGCAGAATGAGAACCATCAGATCCTGAAGGAAAACATTGAGTTGAAATCACAAATGGATCGTCCTCGTCACTACGACGGTCACAATCCATATGATTACCGCACTCAAGATCAGGAACTGAGAAGACTGCAAATGTTTCAGCAGCAAAAAATGTACGAACAACAAAAGAGAAAGATGGACTTGAGTAGTGAACCACCAGAACTAACTAGTGCTGATTCAGGGATCAAGAAACAGAATATTGGAAGGCAAGATGGACAGAAACTGCAGGAACCTTTCAGGGATATAAAGAAAGAGGTAATGGATGTTCGGAAAAATGTTCATGGACATGATTCAGTTGGGAAAATGAGTTCTGATGTGAAGATTATAGATGATAAATCTAGAAGTGGGGATAAACATCGAGGGCCTTTAGATGTGTCCAAATCTAAACCCACCAGTGTGAACTCATCAGCACCATCATCCAGTGTACCAACCTCGACACCTTCATCACAGAATGCCTCATATCAACCCTACCTCCAGTATCCTCCATACATGCAGCAACATTATGGACACATGCCCTACGACCCCAGCAACCCAATGTACCGGACTATGAACCCTCAGGTTATGGGATCTCAGGTTATGGGATATAGCGGCACTCCATACATCCACTCCCCACACATGGGATACCCACGAGTAGGGGGAGCGGGAGGTGGAGATCCAGAGAAGGAGAAATTGGATTCTAGTTTGAACAAGAGTGGTAGTTCAGTAAGTGCAGACCCTCCAGAAAGTGAGGGGAAAAATGTAGACACTATTCCACAAGGATCTCAGTATTACAGCAATATGCACAAAATTCATGAACTGGGTGAGCGAGGTCGACCAAGTCCACATCGGTCATCTCCAGCTCCACAGAAGTCGTCACCAGGGGAGGCTCCAGGCACACCACTCCAGGTGCATCCTGGGTCTTCCGAGAAGGCTAGGGACTACTCGAACTCACCACCAACACAACGCCATCTACACACACACCACCACACCCACGTGGTCAGTGGATTCCCAACAATGTATGAGCCCCTACCATACAATGGTAAGTGTAAGTTCGATTTTCTATATTCTTTTTTAATTTTCATTTTATTCGTTAGTATTCGTTCTTTTAATGATTGTTCTAGTTACATTAAGTGTAAGTTCAGTTTTATTACATTCTTTTTATGTTTTATCTATTTGATTCATTTCACTTGTTTATATCAATTCCTTCATTAAGATTTGTAGGAGTATTATGTTCTTTTGGGGTTTAATTTACTCACAATAGAAAGCACAAGTTAAATTTATACATTTGTTTTTAATTTATTTATTTTATTAATATTTATTCTTTCATTAAGATTTGTTGGGTTTTTTTAATATATATCAAATTGCTTTTATTTATTTTTATTTATTGTCACAATAAGCATTTGTTGGATATCATTTACATTATTTTAGTGAATCAATATTTAGGTAAAATCATTGTTGTTCTGGCATTGATCTATATTACATTTACACAAGCTAACAGAACACAGTTTTATAGCATTGGATTCAATCTATATACCCAATAAGCCACATCTGTTACAAATGCAATTACATTGCATTCAGTTAGCTGTGCATGAATAGGTTTTTAGATATTCTACCTTTTCAATAAAACCACACATATTAGGCCTAGAACAAATCATGAATGTTGGCCCCTAACCCGAATTGTGCTGAATATGAAGATGTTAGAACCTAAAACTGTTGAAAACTTATTCAGTTATAAAACTGTTAAAACAGTTAAATATTTAACATTGATAGCATCAATTAACATGAATTTTAAACCTTAAGACTGTTACCATCCTCTGCTGCTGAAAACATCCTGTAAATGAGCACCTTACTGTATTTTCTAAGGTCAGGCAATTGGAACCACAACATTTTTTTTATTTGGCCTAAATTAGTGAAGTGAGTGAGTAGTGTTTGGTCGATCAACTAAGGTGCTTGTTAAGCAAAGATGAACTTTAGTAACAAGCGTTACTTGGTCGATGTGTACTGGTGAGGGTTGTTGTGAAAACAAACAAGGAATCTTGTGTTACAATTTGGAGACTGGCCACGATTTTATCTGAAAGGCCAATTTTCTCTTCAAGTTGGAAATTCAATGAAAATATACTGCAATGAAAATATTTGAAATATTTCATGAGTATCAAAGGTGGAGTAGGGCCTTGTTCCTGACGTTGTCGGATTATATTTCAGTTTTATTTGCAATGCAAATTGGGGTTTAGATTTAAAACTATGGCCACCTTATGCTGTTGAAAACCTATCATGTGGTAATTTGTTTAAAAGAGCTCCTGAAGGAGCTCTTTTAAACAAATTACCACAGGATATATTTTCAACAGCTCATTCAGGAAAGAATTTAGACAATGAAATAAACAAATAGTGCAATTAGCTCCTAAAGGGTTAAAACAAATCATGGCTTCTTTTTCTTAATCTCGGGTATCCAATGATATCATATTGATATTAATTAGTAATATTAAACTCTCCATATTTAAATTTCTTAATTCTATCGATTCTCGGGATATTTTTTACAATAATTTTTAAAGCCAATTATTTGATTTCACATGTCATAAAATTGCTTCTTACGCTCAAATTACCAGACTTGAGCGCTTGTGAAAACCAATTCAAATCATATTCATTCGTCAACAAAATGATTCGTTAAATAGAGTTAACACATGAAGACCATCTTTTTCCTGCGCCCATAGAGCAAATTCTTCTCCATCTGCCCTAAGCATTCAACTTGACGAGATCAGTGAAAGCTCTTTAGAGACTTTGGCCCGCTTCACTGATGCTCTGAAAGAACTGCACATAAACGGGAATGGTTGGATAGTCCAATGAATATAGCTGATCTATAATGGAGTCATAATTGCCCTGGCGTGTCAGGGAGACGTTTCAATGTTGATTGACTGCATTTTATCAGCCGTTTTTTATTTTCCACCTGCAGTCCATAGTTCGGGGTGTGTTGTTGTCGGTCATTGGTCCGATGGGCTGGTGTGGCATCTTGGTGCAAGCTGGTCTTGAGTACTTTATCTTGTTAGATTTCGTGACAAGATTAATCTTTTCCCCAGATGTTGAGCTACTAAACGGGAACATATCTTAAATACATAAAGATTAATCTCAGGTGAATAGGGTTTTTATAAACTCTGAACTGTTGAAACCCTATCCTGTGGTAATTGGTTTAAAAGAGCTCCTTTAGGAGCTCTTTTAAACCAATTACCACAGGATAGGTTTCCAGTAGTATGTTCAGGTTTGAATTTAGATACAATTGAATAAAAAGTGCCTCGGGATAAGTTTTCAACAGCTAATTCAGGTCATAATTTAGACAAACAAAAATTATGTTCTACACTTTCAGTGTCTGTAAATTTTGAGCTTTGGGGCGTTTTTTAAACAAATACCACAGAATTTTTAATTAAAAGGTTACAGATTTTAAATTGGAAACTGAAATTTCAAAGGTTAGAACTTAAAGTGTCAGTAGATTACATATTAAAGAAAATTTGTTATCAAAGCAGTAATTGTTTAAATGGTTGGGGAAGTTTTGTTTGCATAATTGTTTCCTAATCAACGGTTCGTGAATGTGTGCAGTATGTAACGATCCCTCAGTGGCATTGATGAGGTCATGAATTATTTATGGACATGAATAATTTACCAAGAATGATTTGTTGCTATCTCCAACATTAGTGAATAATGTTGCATTCCTAATTTCAGAAAACCATAATAAACATTTACTTGATAGTTTTGGCAACCGAAAGATAAGGTTACCATTTTACTGTGGAATTTATTACACATTAATTCTAGACAGTGGTTACGCATCTCTACAGATAAATATTTCACGTTGCAGTATGCATATAGTAAAACGTGCTCATTAAGTCAGGCATGTAAAAGATATAGAGACAGCAGTACAAGCTCTGCATATTTATGGCCAGAGTAACATCTGGTTATCAAATAGAGAATTAAAAACATCTCACATTCTGCATCTGATTAATTCGATACCGATTATGAAAAAAGGTTGATGCTTTCAACAGAAGAGAAACTGCCGAGAGAAAAAAAACCTTCTCCGAGGAGATCTGTGTACTTAATTTGGCTTTTTCTGCTGTAACAGCCCAGCTTGATTTATTGAGGCAGTGCATGCTACACCCATCAGACACTCAATCAGTGCTAGAGATTGGAGCTCTGCCAGGAGGAACATCTTCTTCGGGGCATCTCCACGGGAACATCTCTTTGCCCATTTCCCCAAACAGTCAGACTCTATAGCCACTTATACAGACTCTAACATAAACCCTACACTCGCCAGACGAGCCAGTTGCCAACAGAATCTTTTCATCGAGAATATTTGGGCTGCCAGATAAGGCTTCTTCTTTTGACAGTCATTAACTTGAGCATTTTATTCTCTTCGGTTATCTGATCATGACTGCAGCTGATTGATCAGACAGAAATATTACAGCTCCTCGTGCCTGAATCATTTATTGATGGAACACTTGGCATGTCTTAAAAAAGGTTTAGAATCTTAAGAGACAAAGGAAAGTTGAAATATTGAATTTCACATTTCCGCTGATATTTTCTTACATTTACATAGAGGTTTAGCTTTTGACATTTTGATTTCGTAAATCTTTCCAGTGTTTGGTTAACATTTATAACCTGAGAAACATTTTGGATTTTTGTTACGTGTCATGTTGATGCTTGCAGTGTTTGTAAGAAAGGAACCTGGTATGTTTATCATTGTGATATACAAACGTGCTTGTCTCTGGACCAGTTGGTTTAGTTTACAAATGCCCTTTCAAAGAAAAACATAGGACTTCAGTTTACAAATGCCAAAAAAACCCAAGATTACAACCATTTTGGAAAAACAATTTGTAAAACAAATAAACGCCAAAATTAGAAACGTTTTATTTTCGGAAATAAACCTTTTTTTTCTTTAAAA
>JAULCD010593448.1:0-13312 GCA_032361085.1 Calliostoma canaliculatum
TACATACATATAAATACATACATATATATATATACATATATATATACATATACATATATAAGTAGTTGTAATCAATATTTGTACATTTATAAAAAAAATTTATTGTTGTCAAAAATGTTTTTTACAAAAGTAATTATTATTGTTATTTTTATATTGTTGTTGTTGCCTGTTTTAAATGCAGTGTGTATGTTGTGCTTTTAGAGATGGTTTTCGACATTTTACGAGATTAGTCCAAACGACTCCTAAACATAGAGAAACTTCCGATACAAGGTTTACTACATTTTAGACATAATGAACTTACAAACCATTTGTTAGTAGCGAGTATGGTCAATTTCGAAAGTTAAAATGTTTTAAATATAAACGAAATCTGCAAACGATTTTTATAGTTTAAGTACCACACGTTTCTTTCATTTGCTCTGATATTAATCAATGTTACTCAAATCTATTTCAGAAATTGTTAGGCTATAGTTAGGCTAGTTTACTGATATTATTTTATATATTACATAAACAAAAACTACCTTTAGCACGCTGACTAATAAGGGTGACATTTTACAATGACATTAGTAATACATTTATCACAAAGTTCCTATTAAATACTTTCAACATTAAGGCTAAGTTCTACAAAGTAAGGCTAATACGTCCTAACTTTCATCTTAGCGCTCTCGTAACGACAGCGCTAAGATAAAGATTAAGACGTCTTAATTTTACAAGAGCTTTAAGTAATCGACCATCATAAAAAGTATTGACTAAGAAACGATAATTTCATGATACGGGTCCGAAAACGCTCATTTTAAATTTGATTTAGTAGACTTGTAAAGGCATCGTTGTCAGTACTTCGGTCGGTGTATTTCATTCACATTGATCACACTTCTTTCAAGTTCAAATAGTTTTTGCATGCATTAAACCTTAATGTGTTAAAGAGACTAGTTGAATACTTTTTACGTGCCTTAAAACTATTCGGTGGTTATAAAATTAAAAGAATTGTGTTTAAACAAAATAGCTCCTAATAGTCTTCTACAACCTCGGGTCAAACGTAAGATGTACAACCAAAGCAACACATTAAATACACTAGAATGTTCAAGAACTGACAAACTAACTATTATAAAATATTTTACGAGTTCTTATACTGTTAATTTTGTAACATTAAGTTGAGTGACTTTTTGCCAATTGCCAACAAGACCATGTAGCAATTCAGCAAGTCAACTTCAACTTCCACCAAGTACAACCTTTGCAAGTTTAAACATCGGGCATTTGCAGTTAATTAAATCTTTGTCAGTTTAAATTAAGTCAAATTCATTGACAAATCGACATGAACGAGGTTTACCTTTTAATCATTTTTTTTGTGCTTGGATTCTTGAATCTGTAATTTGTCTGTAGCTAGAGGCTTTGTAATCGGTCTCAGGAAACAATTTTTAACTGGGAAGATTGAACGTCGCAACGAATTGTTAGAACTTGCATAAATGCATTTGTACTGAAACATTTTGGCAATTCTGCACAAGATGTGAACAAAAAATACTATACAAAATACTATAAAAAGTATATAAATCAGTGTCGCTATGTTCAGGAAGCTATTAATAAATTAACCCTTCCAGCCCAAGAGCCCGTTGTAAGCTAAGATCAATCCTAGTGATTTTTTTCTATGACCGCTGAACACTTCCATTAAACAAAACCTCCAGAGGTAGCGGGTGACAGAACAAGATCTTGTTCTACAAGCTCTAGTAAAGTTTAGATGTCTTAAATTTCAACTTTGTGCTGTTGTTAGGAGTACGCTAAGATGGCTTAACCTTCATCTTAGCGCTGTCGTAACGCAAAGATGAAAGTTAATACATCTTAACCTGATGATAACTTTATGGACAGAAGCCGGAAATGTTTTAGTTACACCTAAACTGTTATCATAATATACTGTTGCTAGTAAATGTTGCTTAAAATATATTTTAAATAACTTTCAAATTACATTTTCAACAGTCTCTTAAGGTTAGGTTTACCATAGTTTAAATGAAATTGTAATTAGTTGCCACAAGCTTTATAAATGTTAAATAAACATGCTAGTTTGCATATACGTGAAAAAGAGATTACGCTTCTAATAATGTTTCGTGCATTTAGAGGTGATAGAAAGTCGGGATGTAAATGCAAACTAAGTTTAAATTATACAATAACTATAAAAAATATAGACCATCATTTCGTTGCATACCCTTGGTGTTCTTCAGAGAGGAAATAATTTACTAACAAGGCAATGATGTTATCAAGCAGGGTGATATTAGACAAACAGCCCAAGGGTTGGTAATTATCCTCCGTCTATCTACCAGAACCCGTTCCTCAGTAAATCGAAAGTGGTAAAATAGAAAATTGGCTTAGGACTGTTGTAGCACCGAGATCGCTTTGGAACCAGTGCCATTTCAGACTGCAAACGAAACAAAGATGATAACCTAGGTTCCATTAGCATGGCTTTTTAAGAGAAAATAATTTAATATCTGGAAATATGATGTTATTAACAGTGAGACATTAGTTTGGAATAGGTTGATGCGTTGCGTTAGTATCACCCGCCAAGACGTAGCAGATAAAAGAGTAAGTGATGTTCTTCTAAATTAGCAATCCGACTCAGAATCCTGACCTCCGTTCCTCAAAACGATCATAGGAAAAGTTAATCATAAACGAAGTTTGAAACTATGTCCTGTGGAGTTAGTGTTTTGTCATATGCTTACAACTGTGGTAGCGCAGAGGTCGATTTGAAACCGGTACCGAATGTCATTGTAGGCCTTGTAGTTTAGATGATAGTATTCGCACGAGAATGACATTAACCCTTACCGTGCGGCATAGGTTTTAGAGTAGTTATCCCGAGTGGCGTGTCCAGGAATGTTTAAGGATTTCGGCTTTTCCAATTAGTGCCTCACTCAACATCGCCGTCTGTTTTTCCATGCGGCTCTCGGACATATCTGGACCAGGCTGTCAGCCTGGCCCGGATATTGCCGGTAGCCGCATGGTAAGGGTTAATGCGAGCGGTGAATGACATATAATAACACCGACCTGTTGATTCTCTTCAATATGGTCATGGAGACCCTCCTATCAACTGCTGCAATCAGTAGTCTCGACACGACATGAGGCATTTTCTCTAACATGTATTAACAATTGCAATGGCATTATACTCTTACCTGTCAGCCTTGGGAAATCTGGAATTTACGATATTTGGTTCGCAAATAGATTTGAGATACATGATACCTGTAGTGCTTTAAAGATTAACTACAGCGGCTAAGTTGATCCCTCCAGTAGGGTTATGGAGATATCTGAACCTGCCTCCAAACTGCTACAATCAGTAGTCTCGACACGACATGCTACATTTTTAACGCTGTGACATTCGCTGTCAATTATAAAATCTCAGTTTAAAATTCCGATTTAATAACCACTAATTCCTTGCGCAATGCTCAGCATGTGTTAGGAATTTAATTCAATTTCATTTTGTATTTTTTTGGCCTTTAGGGAAATCTGTGATTTAGGATATTTGGTTCATGATAAATTGAAACCATCTATTATCATGTTTGTGGTTAATATATTAAGGGCATTGGTATAAGTAGAGTATATGTACATGTATGCTTCGTTTCAGTGATACACAGTGCATTCTAAACGGCAGGTAGTGACCCTCAAATGTTATTCTGTATCTGAATGCCGTTTCACAAAGACGTCGTAACTTTACGACCTCGTAAACCATGTCACTGGGTTTGTGGATTTGGTTTACAAATGCAAAAAATCGTTGTAAACTGTGCACTTTCAACAAATAAAACTTGTTTGTCTTTGGAAAGTGCACAGTTTTCAACGATTTGTTTGCATTTGACGTCTTTGTGAAACGGGGGCCAGCAAGACGCTCTACTTTTTATATGCCTTGAATGGTTTACAAAATGTATGGGACACACTTTTAAATAGCTTCGCACATCAAGAGCTGAAGAGTTACTTGACAGTGACATATGATGGCGAAAGCTCTGTAAACTCAGTGATCTTCGCGGCAATGCTTCGCAAAAAGCAAATGAAATTAGAAGTCTAACATCACTTGATATTTAGTTCTAAGAAAGACTGTATGAAGTGGTCGCTACAGCCCCGTCCTACGCATTGAGCTACTTCCATCGTAGGAACTTTATATCAACATGGGTTTGGAATTTAAAGATCCCAATCTAATAATTTGATAGGACGTCGTAAAGTTATTATGTCTTTGTTAAACGGGTCCTGGTTTTAGTCAGAAATATTTGTTTGACGTTTGATTCAGGGAATGAGGAAGCGTTTTGCTGACGTCACTCGTGCACAAGGAGGATACACTAAATATTGACATAAACTGTGAATATGAACTACAGATACTGTTTCCATATGTATACACTAATAATAACAAAATATGTACATTTTATAAAACGTCAATTAATGTATCGCCACACTACCTCAGCAAACTTGTCCTACCAACGGTAGACGCAAATTATCCGTAGAACTTAAGAAACGCAACAAAATTTTAAACCATTAACAGCAGAACAAACAAAAACTACGAAAGGTCCTTATTTTCCAAATACAATAAAGTATCAAATAAATCCCCAGAAATAATCAAATGTTCAGAATTGTTACTCAGCTTAACAAAAAGCCCTAACATACAACGAACAACCACGAACACAATTTGATGTTAACTATGGAAGGAGATTTGTACAACTGTTCCCTATCAACTACGTCTCAAATTGCGATGATTTGAATGCATGCATTTTTTTTAATTTATCACAGAAAACCCACAATGCAATTGCGATCATTTGTTTGAAGATACCACTCATTTTTTCTGTATTGTCCAAAATACACACAATTTCGCCCACATTTATACTTTTGCAAGGAAATATTTAATATCGACACAGTATTATTCAGGGCCCCGTTTTTTAAAGCGAACTTAGGCAAAATTGATCATAAGTGATTTTTTGAAGAATGTCCTTTGGAGTTGTTTCGTACCTTAGGCTTACGACTATCGTAGCGCAGAGATCCGAATATCACCGGTTCCAAAACGATCTCTGCGCTATGACAGTCGTACGCCTAAGGTACAAAACAACTCCAAAGGACATTCTTTTAAAAAATCACTTATTAAAGTGCATAGTTTATAATTATGGCTTATGTAATCTGAACCCAATAATTCTAGTTTATAATATCATAGCGCAACGACAGTATTGTGAAACGGCACCTAGGTATTCTCATAGTGTTTAGGCTCAATGACGTCATAGTCTTTGTTCTCTGTTAAAGTTCCCGAGTCGAGCACTGAATAGTCATTGTTGTACACGTGGGTGCTGGACTGCGCATGCTCAGTACTCCCTCGACTTTCTGTAGCTACTTCAATCATCTCTGTGGACTGTTTGTCTCCAGATCTGGAAACCCACTGTAGTCTGGAAGGAGAGAACATGTTGAGGAATGGTCGGTGTGTGCTTAAAACAGTTGTCTAACAATATTAAGAGTTGTCTCATGAAGTTAACCATTGTCTCATAAAGTTAACATTTGTCTCATGAAGTTAACATTTGCCCCATGAAATAAACCGTTGTCTTATGAAGTTAACAGTTGTCACATAAAGTTAACAATTGTCTCATGAAGTTAACAATTGTCTCATAAAGTTAACAGTTGCCTTATGAAGTTAACAGTTGTCTCATAAAGTTAACAATTGTCTCATGAAGGTAACAGTTGTCTCATGAAGTTAACAATTGCATCATACAGTTAACAGTTGTCTTATGAAGTTAACAGTTGTCTCATACAGTTAACAATTGTCTCATGAAGGTAACAGTTGTCTCATGAAGTTAACAATTTCATCATAAAGGTAACAGTTGTCTTATGAAGTTAACAGTTGTCTCATAAAGTTAACATTTGTCTCATGAAGGTAACAGTTGTCTCATGAAGTTAACAATTGTCTCATAAAGTTAACAGTTGTCTCATGAAGTTGATAGTAGTCTTATATGTGTTTGATGTCATTAATATGTCATTAATTATTACGCGTTTAATATTTTGCTTACCTTCCTTGTCTGATCAGACAAAGGTGTATTCCACCAATCACAACAATCATAACGACCGCACATATCACTGCACCAATCACGAAGGCTGTTACATTAGACGATTCTGGAGCTAAAAAATTATCAGTTGTTGGTATACACATTTTCTGATGTTCTAAAACTAAAACTTGAATTATCTTGTTTTTCTTCGGAAAAGCGTCCACTTTACAACTGTTTTCATATTTGTAAAAGGCATAGGTTTTCCGAAAAAGATGGTTTACAATGTCCTAAATTGACGATGGCTTTGTGAAACAGCACTATGTCATTAGACGGTTCTAGAACCATAAAAATATCAGTTGTTGGTACACACATTTTTTGATGTTCTTTGATTATCTAAGCGTATTCAAACAGTGGAAACACCATCGTTAATTTACGACTTCGTAAATTATCTTCCTGAACAAATGGGTTTAATTTATTAATACCACAAATCTGTGTATTTTTAAAGAAAATCTTGTTTTTCTTAGGAAAGCGTTCATTTCACAACTGTTTTTACATTTGTAAAAGGCATAGGTTTTCCTAAAAATATGGTTTACGATGTCCTAAATTTACGATGACTTTGTGAAACAGCACTATGTCATTTACATTCGTTATTTTCTGTGGTTGGTATTCTTCTTTTTAAAAAGGCACCTATTTACATAATTTAAAGTTAATGAGAAGCCGATGTGTTATTCAACTACACTGGCCAAAAAAATAAACGCATAGGTGAAAATTCAGTGTTGTCGGAGATGCTTTATTAACTTAAAATACACAAAAAAGTAATGATAATAAAGCAATAAAAATTCACACAGGTATTGGGGCATCCAAAAACATACAGTCATTCAAAGTGGTATTAAGAGTCTCTGTTTTTGATGGCACGATAACAAAGTCAGTATCTGGTGCAACCACCACAAGCATCAATCACTCCCTGCATAGACTGTATAAGACGTCGGATCCGCCGTTGTAGGATTCTTCTCCACTCATTCTGCAACGCATCGACTAGCTGTTGACGTGTCTGTGGTTGGGCCCATCGGCGTCGAATACGTATATCCAATTGGTCACACAAATGGTGACCCAAATATGGTCACCCAATTGAACATTTGTGTGACCAATTGGATTAAGGTTCGGGGATTTTGAAGGCCATGGAAGTACAGTAATGTTTTTGTTGGCAAGGAAATCTGTTGTAATGCATGCTGTCACGCTGGGAAAATTCTCTTCTAGCGTCAATTGAGGGAATAACATAACGTTCCAGGATTTCATCACAATAGCGCACAGCATTCAAATTCCATTGGACATGCACAGTTCTGCCGCCGTGTCTATCGACCTCACGAACACAGTGTCGAGCATATCTTTCATTTTGACTACTGTAAACCCGCATCCTGCATCATGTCGATTATGTCGATACAGCATAAACCACGACTCGTAGCTGAATCAGATCCTCCTTCAGTTCAAGAAGGTTCATGGCTGAACGTTCCTGCTCCATTGAAGACGTACGTGCATGACGATGGTAGAATAGCAGAACAGGTTCTCATCGATCGGATTCCATGCTCTCTTAGGCGATTTTTGATGGTTTGTGCAGAGATTCTACGCAGCCCGGGAACATTGTCGACGGTGTACACTGCAGTGACGGTCCGATTTCGTAGATGAAACACCCGAATGAAGCGGTCTTGAGCTGGAGTTATCACCATTGGTCTCCCACTCCTAGGACTATCTCGGGTCGAGTTGTGCTGCATGTAGTGCTGCCAGAGACTGGAAATCGTACTCTGCCTCACGTTTAGATGTCTGGCAACTGATGACTGGCTTTCTCCAGCTTCCAATTGTCCAATAGCTCTGTTTCTGTTTTTTTTTCGTTTAGTCGTGGCAACTTATACAGAAATTCGGAGAATGAATCGCAACAGGACTGCTGGCTTTTTATATCAAGATTCAGAACCCGCATTTCCACGTGCAGCATTCTTTCAGATTTTTTCTAAATGCAGATTATACAAGGCTTTTTCAAGGAGCTGTGTTTTGGCGAATAATCACAAAATGTTGTATTTACGTGTATTGAATAATTCTATGGGCTATATTCACACTTAATATTAATATCGACAGTCATTCCATGCCATATTTTACGAATCCATTTACTTTGAAAATCTTTTTGGGGCCATTGTACAATTAACCACATACCTTTGAGTTCTTCCATGCACTGGTCCCCATAGTACCCCTTCTGACATCCTCCTGAACAGCGTCCATCAACCGCGTCACACGTGCCATTACAGTGGCCGCAGTTCACTACACAGTTGACTCCGTGCTTTCCTCTCGGACATGCTGAAGTGGAAGGAGACATTAAGAGTTTTAATTGAATGGGTCGAATACCACACGATAACCAATATTTGCAAAGCTCTTACTTTATTTACGAGCATGAGAAGTCATCTTTCTGACCACCAATACGACAACGTAACAGAAGCTGAGGCTTTATTTTAGGTTACAATGTACGTAATATACACTTATGTTATCAAAGGAAACATACGTCGTTGTTTTACTATAATGGTGAAATGTCAATAACGATTACATCTGCCCGTGCTTACCAACACACCACACATCGGTGACGCACACTGCCAATAAGATGTGCGGAACGTAGCATGATGTTTTGTTTGTGTAAAGCATCATTGTTCTGATAACCCTAATCTCTACAGTGTACGCGGTAATCCTTCATTTTGGTGATTGTCGCAACGTATTCCACACATATTTTGTATTTTAACGTTTTCTATATTTGGATTATTATAAAGTCAAAAGTGTTAATTGGAAATGCGTTTGACCAAAAGCTTATTTTGAGTAGTACAGATGTCGGGAACTCGGTGATAATTCGCGGTGCTCCTTCGCAGTTAGCAAGTAAAGCTGGAGTGATACACCAATTTAGTGCTGCTAGAGACTCCATACGAGAAGGTGGTCCTTACAGGCCCTAACGTTTTGAACTGCTCCGATGTGGGAACGTGATATCAACATAGTTTTGCAATGTAAATATCCCATCCTAAAACTTTTAAATTTTATTTTGTGGGAATTTTTTATCATTTAATGCCAAGTTTGATGACACCTAACTAAATTTTCAACTTTGGAAAAGCTAGATATATGACGGATGCTACTAGTAGGGCGTACTCACTCTTTAGAAACACCAAATGTCATCCCTGTATTTAGGCGATTCATGCATACTGCCTATATACATGTATTTATATTGCCAAAGTGGTGATATAGTTATTTTCTGAAGTTGATATTGGAGGAGAAGTTGACTTATCGGACGCAAAATCCGGTGATACGTATATAATTTGTAATTAATAATATATCCGTCAACCCTCCCATTTATGGACACACGGTCACATAGACATGTTTACAGTAGCAGAAAATATATACTGAGTCAAATTAAAACATTCAAATTTCTAAATTATGAACATTGTAATCAATTATCATTGTGGGCACTTATCGTGTACTTATTGTAGTATTTAACCAGTAATGGCCAAGTATAGACGTTAGACAACGTCCAATGTTGTCCAGGTGAATTAATAAAAATGATATGCACAGCACTATAGTGACCAAAATGGGGTTTTTATGTGCAAGTCGTCACGTGAATATAATACTGCACTTTTTCAACCATACTGGTTAGAAGTCATCAACACTAAAGAAAAAACACATTAAAACAAAAATCCTAACTACCATTTGTCGTGCCATGCCTTCCAAATGTACAGCGTGAATCTGCTATTGGCATGTTGCAAACGCGAACGTCCGTAGTCCGTAATAAGTCGCAAGGACGATGATAAATAAAGAACATATACACTGATGTGCTCGGGCTTTAAAAGTTAAATATTCATAAGTATAAAATATAAGATGAATGTAACAGTGAAAACTTATGTAATTATATTTAAAAACTGACAAAATTTTCGTACAAAATATGAAAAGTTTCTAAAAGTTCGTAGTTTAGGATAATAAAGAGAGCTTTCATTTTATAAATAGTTGGTTTGAGGTAAAAATACGTCTTAACTAATTTTTTTTTATCTGTTTAAATTACAGGGCAAAAAAAATGATAGTGAGATAGTATAATTCATCCCTAATATCATTCATACTGCATAATTCACAAATTCTGTCAATAAAGATTTTTCTATCTGCCTGTTTCAATAGGGAGGGAATGATTTGAAGTTCTAAGTTTTAGTAAATATCTGCTATTGCTTTCTTGCAAGAAAGTAAGATATGGTTATAAATGTAGATCTTTATTTTAAACAATATTATAGGTAACCCTTTTGAATAAACGCTCTATATCAGAAACCCATTCTTATTTTAAAATAAACTCTTCTAAAAAAAAACACAAAAGGAGCAGCAAAAATGAAAATTGAATTTTTGAGATTGCCTGTCGAATTAAACATATTTTGGCATTGCGTTTTTTTCTTGTGTGTTTTAGAATTAATGCGCGAGCAAACGCAACCATAAATGCTTTTGAATGGCGTTAGTTAACGACTGTGATTGTCATGGTGAGCATGACAGTCATGGAAGACAAATAAACCGGTAAGGATTGCGGTTCACATGCAAAGCTTGAGTAATTTGTACGGACCAATTCAACCAACGACCTCCAAGACCAGAAAAACCTCGAGTCATAACACACGCTCAGAATCGCTACACCCGGGTAACCTACCCACATGATCGTCGCGGAACCGCACAGGACACAGCACAAGAACGGTTTGAAGCCTGCATAGCGTCAGACAATCAGGAACCGTCTCAAAGAGGCTGTATAAGGCGCACGACTACCAAACGTTGACCCTGCCTGACACGCATACATCAATGTCAGCGGATCAGAGTTGAATAGGGTTGAACAGGGTTAAATCATTGAACCCTAAAAAAATGACGACGCATTTGGTTTTTGCCCCTAGAGGGAAGAGACGGAAGACAACGTGTTTACATATATTAGCGTGTAGTTGGCGGAAATTTCAGTAAACTTTAAGGACACTTACAACTACTGCAGTCCAGTCCCATCCATCTATCCTGACACCCATCTGGACACTGTCCAGTCTGACGGTCACAGACAGAAGATGAAGTTTTACAATGACTGTCACTGCAGGACTTTGCGCAATTGGTTCCGTATGTTCCAGAAGAACACTCTAATTTAAAAAAAGACATTTTTTTTTTATATGACAGATAACAATGCACAGATAAGAAATGTAATGATTAATTAAGTAACTAAGAGTTTACATGAACACATATAAACAAACCAGTATGTACAAGTACAAATTAACGAAACAGTTTTCTGCATAATAACTGTAGCATCAAGACAACAATAAACTATAGGTATTAAGTTAATTGTACAATTCAGTACCTAATACAGCAAATTTAGCGCCAGAATTTAGCACCAGAATCATATATATATATTATATATTATATATATTAGAAATTCTTACAATCGCAGTATACTCTGCAAGACGAGACCATCAAGCAAGACTGTTTTCCATACAACTATCTTGAGGCTAAAACATCTTAGCGTTTATCTTAGCGCTTTCGTTAAAATTTAAGAGGCTTTTCGAAAGACTTGTAGAAAAGTCGCAAAGATAAAAGTTAACATATTTTAGCCTAACTCAGCTTTGTGGAACGAGATTCAGCTTCCAAAATTCACTATTGTGTATTGTCTTATATTATCTTATTAATCTCAAAGACTACAGTATTAAACTATTGCTGGTATCACATGGCACACAGTAGAGTGATTAACCCTACTAACAGTGGGCAAAATTTCCCCTCAAATAGATTATTGAACATCTATCTTATGATTAACTGTTTAAAAGAGTTCGTTTAGGACTCTAGTAACAATAGATAGGTTTTCAATAACCCAAGTTAATCACAGTGTCAAAGCCCACTAAACCGATTCAAAACTCAATGAGTTGAACGCACATGATGTTGGTCTGTAGTATATTTGATATGAAAGACGCAAAATAAAGGGCTTAATTTAGCTGTGACCAGATAAATTTTGAACACTAAGCAATTTACTTGATTTTAGTATTAAACCATTAGATCTATTTCATGTTGAAGAATGTATTAAACTTTGGTAAACCATCAATTTAAAAACAACAAAAACGTAGATTATTAAAAGGCTCCTATTTTTCGATGACTGATTTGGACCAGGGAGAAAGGTAGGATTAGTAACGTTCATTTCAGAAAGCAACAGCACTAATTAAACTAAAATGATGTCATTTGTTTTCAATAGAGGAACACTTTGGCTGGTTCTCAATGAATACAATCATCTGAACCTACATGTATTTATCGTCCTTGTTATATTACCTTGTGTACAGTCTGATCCAGTCCATCCAGCCTTACACACATCGGGACAACTTCCTGTCACGTGATTACATGTAGCTGATGACGTGGTACAGTTCCGCTTGATACATAACTTGGTGCAGTAGTTACCATATGTTCCAGTTGGACATTCTAAAGAAACAAACAGTGTCAATACTTAAGAGTAAATTTGTTTTATCAAACAACAAACGAAAAAACATATAAATTAACAAAAGTTAACACAAATTAGGTTGTTTTGACAATGTAAAACTACTTTTTTTATTTTGTGCTTATGGTTAAGGATTACTTGCACAACGAAGTTGTGAAAATTGTGTGACTTGTACTTTGTCCAGGACAATCCTTATTATGACCTGTTTATGTTTTTCTGTTTATTTGTCACTTTATCAGTTAAGCTGGTCTTATTAGAATATTTTTTAAATAAAAGTTTTGACCATTCATGCGTTTATTGAAGTAACGTCAGCCAGTCAAAAGATCGGAAAATTGTTATTATCACATGATAAAAAAATATAGTTCAGCGTTAGTTGGTTTCAGTTTTGTGTTTGAATTAGTAGACTTAAATTATGTTAATGTTGTTATGTTAAAAACTTATCTGTGATAATTTGTGCAAACGAGCTTCTTATTACAGAATAAGTTTTTCAACAGTCTATGTAGGTTTTATTTTGGACATATGTTGGCTTAACAGATTAAGGTTTGTTCAAAACCAAAGACAAGCTATTCAAAACTTGATACACATCAGGCGGACTTTAACTAAACTTGTAGCATTTTATGATATAAAATTTAACATACAACACAACAAAGTTGAAAAAGGGTTTAGATGCATTCTTGTCAATAGATCGGAAACTGCTGGAAACCGTTTTAGTAACGTACTGCAATGAGCCAGGGTGAGATAGTTCACTGCTACATTTAGTTCTACATTTGCAAATCAGCAGAACAAAGCCCCTTCAACACTAGGTTAATAATTTCAACTTGCACATGCTGAACTTATGATACACTGT
>JAULCD010593559.1:0-13307 GCA_032361085.1 Calliostoma canaliculatum
ATCCCTCGAAAATGTATTTTTAAGTCTTAGTAATATTTACTATTAACACATTTATTGGTAGTTGTTTTAGGGTAGTGTTACATTATCATTTTTATTTTATCACTCATTGCAACATGGCAAAATACATGCAATTGTGAAATTTATTTCCTACGATGCGTGAACATTGACGTTCAACACTGTTCATTTGTCTAATCGTTTCATAATAATCAATTTCGGTAATAATGTCGGTCTTATCATTCCAAAATAATTAGTCAGTTCTCTCAAAGTGGAGCCGTTTTGGCCAATTAATCTGGAGCCGTTTGGGCCTGTTCCCAGGTAAAAACGTGTTTCACATGAAACATCATCAATTTATTTATTTATTTTATTTTTAAATTAAACTTTTTTGATTTTAAGTCATATTTTGGTAGAAAATATCATTACTATTCATGATTAAGCAAAATATTTAAACATCAGGAAGTTGGTTACAATAAACATGTGCATTTTGCAAGTGACCTAAACATTACATAACCTGCACCTGTCTGACCTATTTATTGAGGACAGCTCACATGTCAATGGAAGCTTATTAGGGCCACGTAGAAAAAAAGTCATTTGGAAATTCAGAATAGTTTCTTGAATTTTCAAGATAATATCTTAAATTTGTAAGACAGTTTTTTCGAAAATTATCTCGAATTCTCAAAAAAGTTATCTTGAATTTCCAAGGAAATGTCTTGGAATTTTAGATATACTTAGACAGTTTTTTTTTCTTTATGGCCCTAATAACTTTCCGTACACCTTGTTTGTCGCTTTGATGTTGAACACAGAGATATTTCATTCACTTTATGTTGACTTTATAAACATAAAATTGAAAATAGTGTAAATTTAGTATTTTCACAGCTTATTTACACTTTGATGTGCAATATTTGCAAATAATGTTCTCAAGCCGTGTTCTTACTGACGGCAAACTGACATTTCAACAGTGAGATTATCAAAGTGACAAAATAAATATCTAAATAATTATAATTACTTTGCTCCCAATAAATAATTAATGAGCTGGGGGTGCGAAAATTTGTGTATTAGTTATGTTTCACTAATTAATACTTCACTATTTTAAACTGTGACCCATGACAAAACGTATTAGTGACGTTTCATCTTGGCTGCTTCACATTTGGGATTTCCGTACTCGATCTCAACTATGAGTTAAATTATGCCAATATTGTTTTTACTGTATTGTTTCTGTGAATAAAATGTAACGGCAAGTATTTGTGCGCGATCAACCTAGTTAATAAAGTTAATCCTTTATTTTGGGGGTGATGTATTTTTTAATTGGTGCATCAAAAAGTTTATGCGTCCAAGGGGACACAGGTGTAAAAAAAATTGTGCGTCCCAATAGATTTCAATGCGTCATAGACGTGGGACGCAGGGGTAGATTGATCCCTGGTATTGGCAATTTGCAACAAAAATGGGGGACATGCCATGACCGTGTTATGTCCCGTATCGTGTAAAAATAAAACACATTATAGCAAATTTCCCATATATAGTTTTGATACAGAGATTAAAAAAAAGAAAAGAAAAAGTCCACAGAGTTGTGAACAAGGGTGATCAGTTTGTAGTTTGCCTGTATTTTTTGTTTCTTATTGAACAAATTGTTTTTTAAATTTATGTAGCACAATACACATATTATGAACAATTTATCAAGTGAGTTGAAGACTAAGTACTGAACTGAATTCAGGACTTGGAACTTTATCCACTTTGTGCTGTTTAAAATCTATTTTGTGTTAATTTGTTTCAATTTGACCACTTGCATAAAGGCTATTTAACAAATTGTCACAGAATAGGTTCAACGGCCTATTTTGTTTGGCATTTGGACATTAAATAAGCCAATGTTGTGTTTGAAACTTTTTAGGTTTAATAACAATTATTTTTATTTCTTTTTGTTAGCTTCGCCTTATAGATTGGGGTTTGGCAGAGTTCTACCATCCAGGAATGGAGTACAATGTTCGAGTCGCATCGCGATATTTCAAAGGTCCAGAATTGTTGTTAGATTATCAGGTATGTGCTATTCTTACACCTTAAAACATTTTATTTATAAACAATTTTGTTGTACCTTTAGAATGTCATTTGTCTAGTTCAATGATAAACCTTAATAGACTATTGTAAAACTCTCCTGTGGTAAAATGTTTGAAAGACGTCCTTTATGAGCTTTTTATGTAAATTAACATCAGTTGTTTGAATGACATTTAAAGTTGGGGTGATGACAATTGTAGAGAGATCAAATACAACTTCTTGGTTGCTGAGTAGGGATGTTTTAAAGTAGATTCTTACACTGTTATCATTGCTTGTAAATCCCCAATCTACATTTGTCAAACTACCATAAAATAGTCTTACAGTGTTAGTGGCAAGATTATCATTGTGAATGTCAAATATCTCACCCAGTTATGCTGCTTAAACCTATCCTGTGTTAATTTATTTAAAAGATCTCCCACAGGGAGCTTTTTTAAACAATTCACTACAGAACAGATTTTCAACCTGAAAAGGTGATCACAATCTGTCCTGTTATCAATTTGTTCTTTAAGGGTTAAAGTTGTCTCTCGTTTAATACTCAAACCATGAAACATGGTTTTGAGATTTTCTAGTTTAATCATACCAAGGAACTGCTTTTGCACATGGATCAATAAAATTTTTCTTTTCTTTGACAGATGTGAGTGGGCGATTGAGAAAAAGTAATTTCAAACAGTTCACCAAAATTTTATTTACCATCAGTATCAATGGTATTTCTCGGTAAACAAATTGCCACAGGATAGATTTTCAAGAGTTCTAGGTTGGATGTGTACAATAAAATAACATTGACAAATTAGCGAACAACAGTTTGTGAAATTTATATATAATGTTGCAAGCACTCAAGGGTAATCTCTGATCCCATTTTGGAGTTTTTTATCCAGTAAACTTGAAGTGTTGTGTTTTCAGATGTACGACTACTCTCTAGACATGTGGAGTCTAGGTTGTATGTTTGCCAGTATGATCTTCAGGAAAGAGCCTTTCTTTCATGGTCATGACAATTATGATCAGGTAAGTAATGTCAACATGTTTGAGTGCATTGTTTTAAAGTCAAGGCCCCCCACCCAAAATGGTGGAGAATTTTTTTTACTCCTGTCAGTATATATACTGTATTAGTATTGCCTGCCACTAAATGAACTTCACAAGGAAAAACAAACTAACTGAAACATTTTCTGCTCTATGATGGCTGAATTATTAAAGTGACTTTATTTTTAAATAGTTGTTAACTTGTGGGTGTTAAAGATTTGTCTTTTCTAAAAAGTGCTCGTTCAACTATAAGTGCGCAGTTTAAGTACAGCTGTTTACGTCCATGTTATTTGTGTACATCCTTGTTTGCAGTTGGTGAGGATCGCCAAGGTTTTAGGAACAGATGACTTGTATGCATATATTGAAAAGTACCAGGTAGAATTAGACCCACGGTTTAATGATATTCTTGGCAGGTAAGTAAGAGATACTACTTATTAGTTTTAATTGAGATCGTTTTGTTAAATAACTGTATAACAGGATGTATATTTTGAGGAAGAGAAGGATAGGGGTTGTTTATTTATATTTTACTTTTTTTTCTTCTTATAAACTCTTAAAGAGGATGGGTAAATTTTGCTACTCTTTATCCAAAAGAATGACAAGGTTTTAAAATTCAAAATAAAGTAGTTATTTCTAATATGTTCAGGCATTCAAACATTTTAACATTTATGCAACTTATTTTTTGTGTCAATATTAAAACCCTTTTAGTGCTGAGCTTGGTATTGAAATTATGATCCTCTTGTGCTGTTGAAAACCTATCCTGTGATAATTTGTTTAAAAGAGCTCCTTTGAGGAGCTTTTTTAAACAAAATATCACAGGATATGTTTTAAAACCCTCATCAAGATCAGACATTTGACAGGGATGTGGAAATATCATTGTTTAAAACTTGTCCACGGACAAGTAAACAGATTAAAACCTCCTTTCTGCAGCTAAGCTCTACTTGTCCAAGTTATATAGTTAACCCTTACAGTGCTGAACTGGAGTGTAACTAAAAACCTTTCCTGTAATAATTTGTGTAAAAGAGCTCCTATATGAGTTCTTTTACACAAATTATTACAGGAAAGGTTTTCAACAGCCTATTTAGATTGGTGTTGACATTGAAATTGACAAGTTTTGGGGGTTAGTACTGTAAAGGTTAAGTCAGCGGACGACCAGCGCGTAAAAAATATTTTTCAAAATTTACCAAGTCGGACAAGTCGGACATAGTAATTCCACAACCCTGTTTGATATTGAAAATGATGAATGAGCCACCAGCACTGCAAGGGTTAATGAATATGCAGTGAGAGTAAATGGTCCTATCTGTGACTGAACCACAGGCATTCAAGGAAACGATGGGAGCGGTTTGTTCATAGTGAGAACCAACATTTAGTAAGTCCAGAAGCTTTGGACTTCTTAGACAAGTTGCTGCGCTACGACCATCAAGAGAGACTCACAGCTAGGGAAGCAATGGATCATCCGTACTTCTGTAAGTTAACAGGCCAGTGCATTACTATCTCCTGTTTAAGTATCCATTCGTGCGAAATAATAGGGACCAATTTTTTCCTGATCTCTTACAGATAGAAAAACCAAATTTGGCATATGTCTTTTGTACATGAGTACCTAGATTGAGTTTGAAAATATGAATCGTATTAAGAAAATTTACGGAGTTATGATCCTTGTTACATTTTTTTTCCAATGTGGACCAATTTTCTTAAAAACTGTTACGAATGGCAAAACCTAACAATTCAGACAAAACAGACAATTCTGTGTTGAAGCTGTAAACAAAAATAAAAGACAAAATACATGCAATAATTGCAATACAATGATTTATGCATGCCTGTATCATTATCACATATAGTTAGGTGCTTTTTTTAAATAAAGTCATAATTAAAACTGAAAGCAAACAAAGAATCCTGGGTGATGAACTTGATTCACTTGACCAAATTTTGGTAGCCAAGGTCTGACCTACGCTTTATCAGAGTCCGTGGAATAATGAAACAATATTCTAACTAGTAAAGATTGTATCTATATTTTCACAAAATAATTTTTTTTTACCACCGGAAAATACATTGTTAATTGTATAAGATCAAACATAATTTATTTACTATTTATTGAAGCATGGGAAGTTCTTTGAATATAAGCCTAAATTCTGTGAAACAGGTTTTAAAAACAAAAGCTTTTGCAAAAGCCGAAAGTATCTTAGAAATAGGGTCAAGTAAAAATGATAATTGGCCAATTGAAGTCTTAAAAAACTGGACCTGTGTTCAGTTATATATTTTTTTAACATTTTCAACCCCTGTTTCAACCATTACATTGACACTGTTTGTAATTACCAATCCTATTGACCATTTCGCAGTACTTGAAATTATACATAGGAAATCTAAAAATACTTCAAGGAAGCTGTGTCAGGGTAGGACCCCCAAGTTATAACATGGGACCCCTAAAATTCTAAGTTGCGAATCCCAGGGACTCCCAAATTTATACATCAAGGTAAATCCCTTGTCATATTTTAGTTTGAAAAAGTGACTCGTTTAAAAACGTCACTGGTTCTTTTAAGGGTTGTAAAATGATAGACCCTTGAAGTGCTAAACCCAACTTTGATCTGTTTCATTGTCAAAATTCTGCCCAAAATAAGCTGTTAAAAACCTGTCCTTTGTTAAATTGTTTAAAAGAGCTCCTACAGGAGCTCTTTTAAACAAATTAACACAGGACAGGTTTTTAACAACACAAAGTGGTCAGTTTCAAAATCTGCCTAATCCTAATCAGCATTGTAAGGGTTAATAAGTGTATGTTTGTGTTTCAGATCCTATAGTGAAGGAGCAAGGTAGAATGTCCTCCATGTCAGGCCACACATCTCCAACCCCGGTGTCGAATGCGGCAATTATCGGAGGTAGACTGTGTTCTCCACTCCTCAACACGACATACTCATGCACTTGAGCCGCAGCTCGCTCGTCTCCAGTCATTGTCTCGTAGTAACATGGTGCTCAAGGCTTGACAGTCTGACCGCTTCCTTCAATAAGTCCCCTCCAAGTTGGCCTCTTTGACGATGTTTGAAAATTACTGTCCATCGTGCACAATACATTCAAACCTTGGCATCTAGCGCAGTTGATCTGTTACGCAGTTGTGCTATAGTGAGCAAATGCTGTCTCGTATTATTTTGCCTCTGTGATTTTTAAAAAAATCCTTATTTCACCTTCATTTTGAAATTTTGCTTCATATAATGCAAGAATATTTTTCGTTTGTATATTCAAGAACTTTGTGCATAAACTTGTCATTTTAAAAATAATTATTTTATATTTATTTTTGAAAAAACGTCCACTTCCCAGAGTGTTTTCAAACGAAGTCAAAAGGCAGAATATGGAGTCGACAGGTGTTGTCTCCCTGCTGGAAATGAGACATTGTACAGCATTAAATGTCATGCTTTCTAGACAGGGTCTTAAGCATGTATGTGAAGGATTGTAAATCACCACGTCTCAATCTCGCAAGAACCTACTGTGATCTTTTGTATCAAGTTTCCAGTGGCATTTTGATAGATTGGTTCATTAACTGTTTTTCTCTGTGCTGTTTCCAAATTAATGATGGTGGATTTTGTAACTTAACCCTTGTTGTGCTGAACTGACTTGGATATGAAGCTGACATGCTGTTGAAAACCTGTCCTGTGATAATTTGTTTAAAAGAGCTCCTGAAAGGAGCTCTTTTAAACAAATTATAACAGGACAAGTTTCAACATACTATTTATTGAATTTGGACAGTTGAACCAATAAATTATGCTATTAGCGCTTAAAGGGTTGACGACTATCAGGCATCTGTAATCCTGTTTTTTGTAATAACAACTGTGGCCTTTGTTATTGCCAATGTTACTGTTCAACGTTACTGTTCAACACTCAATGTTCCTAGATTATTCAGTGCCTGCAGTGTTATGGTTCAAAAGTTGATAGTCTCAAGAAGTCCACAAATTGAGAGCAAAAACAGGGATCTGTATTTTTTTTTTATTATGGTTATTTTGCACCCAAATCTGCCCTTAAATTGTATGTACTTGTCCTTATTAAAGTGCCATTTTTTTATTTAAAAAAAAATCCATGCTAGTGTTTTGTAAATTTGTAAAAAGTAATTGTGGTCAGTGTTATGCAGTAGATGATTATAATCCATGAAAGGATGGCATATGTAAGTGCTTTGCTATGACCAGTTTGAAGTGTGTGTAAGTGTGCGTGTGTTGCCTGTAAATTGCTTTTTAACTGTCAGAGTGCTGATTTTTATGAGAACTGAGACTGTAATGTTCTGCGATGTTTAAAACACATCTTGCGGTGGTTTGATTTTGAGCTTTCTTTCAACCAAATTGCCTCAGGAAATGTTTTCAACAATCTTTGATACGAAAATGAAACAAACTAAACATGATACCAGCACTCTAAATGTTAATCGTCAATTGATTTTATCCAGGTTAAAGCCGTTATTAGCATGCGCTGTTAAAAACCTATCTTGTGGTAATTTGATAAAGAGCTCATGAAAGGAGCTCTTTATCAAATCGCCACAGGATAGGTTTTCAACAGCTTGGGAATTGAAGATGCCACAGTTGCTCCGGGTTGAGTGGTATTTGTAACGAGAGGGTTGGTGCACTTATGCTTGCTCTTCCAGCTTGTCAGTCTTGCTATGTGTTTGTGCTGTATGCTGACTTCATTGGACTCGTTTCCGTCTGTCCATCTGTCTGTCTGTCCAAGCCTTGAGCAGACATTGTTGAGCAAATAGTCGCATTAGCACTTCACTTCACACACACATACACACTTTGTGCACCTCGTTTAACATGCATGTCAAGGAGGTTGAGAAAGCATAGAACTGCGATATCATCAAAATAATACTACACATGAACACTACATACAAACATTTGTGTTCGACTTCATTTTTAAATCTTTAACCCTTAGTGCTAACAGACCTAAAACTGAGTCACGTTTTATTTAACACTGATTATCTTGTGCTGTTGAAAATCTATCCTGTAGTAATTTATGTAAAAGAGCTCTTAGGAGCTCTCTTACACGAATTGCCCCAGGATAGCTTTTCAACAGCTTGGAATTTGGATTGTAAAATAAATATATGTTTAGCACTTTGAGGGTTAAGAGTAATACATAGCTCTTGTCTTTTAAAACTCAATAACACTAACTTCTGCTTTCTCCATTTAATGTTGCTAGATTGAGCTACAGGTAAAAAAAAATGATGACTTTGCTTTTTCTTTGCTTCATTCCCTCACTTGAATAGTTTCACCTATTCCATTTGAAGTCATGTCTGTCACTCTGAAAGTAAAATGCACTTCTCTCTTTCTCTTGAAACGAGTGTAACGGGTGAAGACATGATTTGCATTTGAGATACTTGGAACTATCCCTTCCCCTCCAACAAAGCTGCAGAGATGCGTGACCTTGAGTACAAATGCTTGGCCCTGCTTGGTGCATAGTCGTATAAAGTGAATGTTAGGTTATATCATTGGGTTTAGGCTCGACCGTACACAACTGAAATGCTCTCATTCTTCGTACTAACAATTCAATAGTTGAGACAACGATCTCCGAGCAACTTTTGACTAACCTGTCGTCCATCTCTCCCTTATTGCTCGTTTTACAGATTGAAATGTCTTGACCGTATACCACACACTATCGGCACATGGCATGTAGGATTAGGGGTATTAACAAAGGATTTGCATGGGTCACTGAATTTTTTTTAATCTAAAATGTGATTTTCGGCTTAAAAAACATCACCACCTTGTGCTGTTAAATTTATCTTTAGGATTTTTTCAATTTGATTTTATTTGCGGGAGGGGAGGTTGTATGGGAGAAAAAAGTGTTTTAACAGCATCAAGATGGACATGCTACTAAAATTTACTTAAAATTGATTACACACAGAGGTTTAAAATTGGATTAATTCTAGGTTTAAATTATACTATTGAGATTTTGGAATAAAAACAAAGTTGGATACTAAGGAATTGGGGTTATTGAAAAAAGTCTTGGCAATTTATTAACCCTGAAAGTGCTAGATTCAACACAGTTTCAATTTCAAAACTACAACCTAAATGGGCTGTTAAAAACCTTTCCTGTAATAATTTGTGTGAAAGACCTCTTTCACACATTTTTTTTTTAAAGGAAAGGTTTTTAACAACACAAGGTGGTAACAGTTTTGAGTAATACTCGCCTCAGTTCAGCACTTTAAGGGTTAAGTGTTCTTAGTAAATGTGACTGAATAAAGTTTATGGAAAACAACCTTCTAACAAAGTTATTCATAAACCTTACTCAGTCACATTTACTAAGTATGTTCAGTATTTTGCCCAGATTCAGTGATTCATTGATCAAGCTGTAAAATTACAATTAAAGAAGTCTGATAAATATTTCACTCAACTGGGGCCTTGCATATTGCCACAAAATGTATCCATCTGGCTGGGTAGCCGGACTGTCTTTTGAAGACGCATCTCTGCAGCTGTGTTGGTGCAGGTGGAGGAAAAGCCTGCCGTTGCCGGCGGCGAGTTGTCTGGTTCCGACTGACTGGCATGTCTGTCTGTCTGTCTGTCCCCAGGTCCAGCAGTCAACAGTGGTGCTGTGGGAGTGTCCAGCTCGCCAGTCATGACTCCCAGTATGTCGCCTCTCCCTAACACTGCCGCCACGGCGCAGACCTAGACCTCTGCTGCTGTCTACCCGCTGTCTGTTGCCGCCACCGCCTCCGTCTGACTTCACCCCACCCCTCTAGATTGTGACGAGGGACATTAGACTTTCCTATTGGGGTGGGGCTGCAACCAACCACCCACCCGCTCGCTCGCTGCTATCTGTGTGGAAGCAGGGAGGGATGGAGGGAGGAAGCCAGAGGGTCTCGTCTACAAGTGACTGCAAAAGCATCCAAAATTCATGACTTGCATAGGGGCTTTATTCATAGGATGCTGGATGGAAGATGGTTTTGTGAAATTATCAGCACTGTCCGTTTATTATTATCAGCATCGCGACCAGGCGCTGTTGTCCAAACCTCATCTTTTGTCCCCCCTGATTGTCTCATAGACTGTAATGTATTTGTTGGTTAGTGGTTCGAGTGGACTCAAATTGTACTTAACTTATTTTGCAAATCTGTGACATAACGTGAGTAAGCCACCTTACTTTTCACTGACTGTAAAGAATCATGCCATCTTATAATTTACAGATTAATTTTGGCATTGGCTAATTTTTAAAAAAAATCCTCGGCAGTTGTATGCCACCCTACGATTTACAGATCAATTTTGGCGAAGGTTCATTTTTTTAAACGAATCCTTGGCAGTTACATGCCACCTTACAATTTACAAATCAACTTTGCCATAGGATAATATTTTTGTTATTTTTTTAAAAACCCTTGGCAGTTCTGTTTGCCTTCGGCTGTCACTGTATTAATTTGCATGATCGCATGAGATGTTCCCTGCGGAAAGGTACTGCGGTAACTGTAGTAGGTATGCAACATGTATCAGGCTTTCAGCGTCGCCTCACTGCACCATGCCTCCCTATACCACGGCTGGTGCTGCCCCCCACCCGCCAGCCAACAACCGCCTCAATTGCAGTCATCCTACTCCTCCATCTTCATCAGAGCCCCGACTTAACTTCCGCACTCTGCTCTTGTGAAAAGGATCTTGTGATTATAACTCTTGACGTTTAATTTAAATATTCAATGTTTTGTGCTTCTTGCGAGCGCTGATAAGTGTACAACCTTTTTGTAGATGCAACATTGTACAGGACATTTTAACCCTAACAGTGCTGAGTTATTTTAGTAGGACTGACCGCTGTTGAAAACCTAACCCGTGGTAATTTGTTTAAAAGATTTCCTAAAAGCTCTTTTAAACAAATTATCACAGGTTAGGTTTTCAACAGTCATGGTTAAGAATTGAAACAATGTGCTCCGCACTTTGAGGGATAAGAAACTTGTCCAAGACTGTAAAGTTAAAGATTAAATTTATTCATAAAATTATATGATGGGATTCTTTAAGTGTAGTGACACTACTGACAGTACACTTGCAAAAAGTCATTTCAGTTGCCTCCTTTTAGTCATTTTCACTAATTTATGTACAACATTACCTTGTGAATAGTTGAATCGCCTCCCTTGAATATTCTTTACAAAATGCTTCACCGACTGAGTGAGTATTTATGTGACGTATGAGTGTCTTGAGCAAATACCGCAGATTGTCATTCCTCGGATATTGTAAGTTTATATGTACACATTAAAAAGAGATTTATATATTAATATTGTTTTTGTAGTCAATCAAGGACGAAAGTGGTTCTTGGATAACAAGGTTCGACTGTTTAATTAGGTTATATCTCCCAGTCACATTGACAACAGTACTTGGGATACATACCAGAAAACTAAGTGGGGGTCCTTAATGTATTCCGCCGGTGATAAACTGTTGTTTTCAAGTCTGTGAGAATGTCTGAAACGTACACTGGGGTAAAGGTTTGTTTTTTTAAATTTTCTAATTGAAGTCTTTGCTGTTTTATTGAAAGAAAATTAAATGTAACACATTAAACATGGATGAATGATTCAGTAGTGTGCAAGATTGTGAAGAAGTTGTATTGGACGGTTTCTGGGGCCCACCAATTCATTAGCATCGAGCAAAGAAATCCCATCATTGTTTTGAGAATTATAGCGGATTATTATATTTTTAATCGCAAGTTAAATTTGTCAGACATCTTTTCATGCGAAGGTGTTGCAATACCTTTGTAGATCTATTTTCCTGTCCTGACTTTTTTACTGTACATCTTGGTTCATGGTTTGCATATATTCTTCATATTGCCTGTCACCATTTCTCTTTAGTTCCTTGTTTGTTCGAAACGATTACTAAATTATTTGATCAGATGTGTGTGGGGAAAAAATGTCCTGAGAAAAGCAGTTGTATTTGGTATACATAGTATACCACACAAAAATCAACCTTATTTTGTTCACCCTTTAAGTGCTAAGCCCAAATTTTTTACTAATTGTCAAAATTCTTTCCCCAAAAAGCTGTTTAAAAACCTATCCTGTGGTAATTTGTTTAAAAGAGCTCCTACAGTAGCTCTTTTAAACAAATAACCACAAGACAGGTTTTTAACAGCGCAAGGTGGTCAGTTTTAAGATCAACTTAACCCTAATCAGCACTGTAAGAGTTAATGTTTTAATTCTTACAGTACTGACAGCAACTTTTGCTCATTTAAGTGTCGCTGTTCGACTTAAATGCGCTGTTAAGAATTTATCCTATGGTAATTTGAGTGAAAGAGCTCCTTAACCCATAAAGTGTTAAATTGTTCATTTTACTATCCAAATTGTTACCTAAATGAGCTGTTAAACACTATCCTGTGTTAATTTGTTTAAAAGAGATCCTGCAGGAGCTCTTTTAAACATTCACCACAGGATAGGTTTTCAACAGATCAAATTGGTCAGTTTTAAGTCTGTCGAACCTGATTTCAGCACTTTAAGGGTCAAGGCACTCTTTAACAAATTCCCACAGGATATGTTTTTAGCAACACAAGTTGATCAGTTTGATCTCAGGCAAATTTGAATTCAGCACTACAATGGTTAAAGAAGTGAAATGGGATATTGGAAATTCCATTCAGTAAAATGAATTAAACTTCATTATTATTTAACCCTTTTTTCTTTTTTTTTGAAATGCGAAATGGCAGCTAATAGGAAGTGTTCATTTCAGTAAATTAAAATATAATTTCTGTTTCTTTTAAAAGAATTTGTTTAATAAAAGTATTTTTTTCAGTTTCTTGGGTAAAGTTTTACATAAAATTCTGAGTCACAGGTTAATTTTAATTTAACAGAATGACAGCTTCTAATCTCTTGAAAAGTCAATACATCCATTTTGACTCTCGATGTACTAAATGATGGTTAGGGTTTAAAACTGATCGCCTTGTGCTGTTAAAAATGTATACTGTGGTATTTTGTTTAAAATAACTCCTCAGGAGCTCTTTTAAACAAAATACCACAGCATACGTTTTTAACAGCACTTAGGTTGAAATTTAGACACCGAAAAATGATTCACTTTGCACACAAAGGAGTAATTTCTTTTTTTTCCTTTATCTAAAAACAAAAATGTTCTCTCTTCTTTTTTTAAAAATTATTAAGAATTGCGTTTTGGGAGAAATGCACAATTTATAACCATTATATGGCTGGAAATAATCTATATCTGAATTTGTTCTCCCCCAAAAATTCTATGTAGTGTATATAATATGAAGGTGTACTTATTTGAGTTTGATTTGTCTTCAGTTTTCAAAACGGCAGTGATATGATGTGACACTTCTACATCGATGCTGAA